>PVLC010007589.1:16932-62632 GCA_004027655.1 Graphiurus murinus | reverse complement strand
AGTGGTTGGGAAGAAGAAGCGGTTGGGAAGAGGTTGGCTGGGTTGCTGGGGAAGTCCTGGGAAGAAAGATTGTGGGTTGCTAGTGGAAGTCGGGTTGCTAGAGAGAGGGGTTATTGGAAGTCTGTAGGAAAAGCACTATTTGGAAAGACGACCTCTGTACTGTGTTTGTTATTGCTTGTGCAATGCTCTTGATCCCAGAGAGAGATATAATAAAAGAGGTTCGAACCAGTAATATTTAGGCAGCGTCTTTTATTGGGGCCTCATGGCTGAGGGTTCAGCCTGGGTCGCCCAATAGGTCCAGCCTTCGCCTCCCAGCTGTGGGACTTTGCTAAGCCAGTCTCCCTTTACGTGTCAGCTCTGCCAGCCCTAAATCTGTCGGGCCCTTCAACATCCAGTGTTTTAGCCTTCTCCCTGCTGGCTCATTCCCCTCTCAGCAAAAAAGGCACACACCTTGACTGAACCATACTGTCTTGAACACACATGTGAGGTACAAAGCCTCGAATGTGACTGAGACTCCAGGTTCTCCTCCATCATCTGCCGCCCCCGTGCTTTCTCACCAGGAGGAGACGGAGTGCCCTCTTCTCTGGAAGAACACTACGGCCCTCCCAGGTCCTCATCTGCACTTGACTCTCCAGCCTTGCTCCAGGAGCCGTGGGCCCCAGCCTAACCCTTCGCTCCAGCCAGCTGCTCCTTACAAAGGAAGCCTTGCTGGCGGCCAGTAGGGCATATTCGTGTCCCTGAGCTGCCTATGACCTTCTCCTCCATCTTCTGCCAGGACTACACCCTTGCAGTCTTTCTGGATGGGGTGGGTAGAGGATGATGCTATAGGTTAGTTCAGAGAGGACAAGTGGGAGTCCATCCCATCGACCTAGAATACCCAGAGGGCTTGTGGGTACTGTCATCTGCATATTGCCTTTTAGGGGAAGGTGACTAGCAAGTTCAAGAGAAAGCACTGGGGCAGCGTGCCTGAAGGGTTGGAGTTGGTCAGAGTCCTTGCTCAGAGCAGTGTTCTCAACCTGGTTTGCACATTGGAATCACAGGGCAACTTTACAAGCTACTGATGCCAGAGATTCCAGTACAATTTTTCTGGGGTGTGACCTGGACATCAGGATTTTTTTAAAGCTCCCTGGGTGATTCTAATAAATAACCAAGGCTATAAATAACCGGCTATAAAGTTAATGGTTGTGACAGGTAATGTAAGGTAACATCCACTCTGGGTGCCGGCCATTTCTAGCAAGCCTGACGAAGTGGACACAAGGCCTCATGTTTCTAAACTCATGCCACATTCCACTTCCTATTCCTGTCTGGGCCCATTCAAACCATCATCTACCATGGTCCTCTTGACCTGGGGACAGAAGAAGTGCTCCATATGCCACCGTGGTCCACTTCTGCAAGGACACCAAACTGTGGCCTCTGATCTTAATTCTTTCACTATTTGTCATCTTCTCATGAAAGACCTTTCCAAATACCCCCCCACCCCCAACCAGCACCACCTGTACCAGTCCTGCTCATGAGATATTTGGCAGTGAGAGATGAGCATGAGGAACTAGGGTGGAGGGAGGAGTTTGCTGCAAGTGGCAGCCAAAAAAAAATTTTCTCTAAAGACTGAAACAGATTTGGCATTACTAGAACAACTGTAGGTTGTACTTAGTAACATTTGAATCCAGACCTTTCCTTTTTATCTAAATGGGGAAAGGAAGATTGCATCTGTCAGGGACATTTCTGATAGAATCAGCTCTGGACTTGAAGTCAGAAGGCTGCAATCTGGCCCCAGCTCTGTCACTCCCTCGATGCATGAGCTTGGGCAAATCGTTTCCCCTCTCTGGGTCTCACGTTGCCCATCTCTAAATGAAGAAGGGAGCGGAGCGGGCCGTGGGACTCCCGCCATCTCTGAAACCATGCGGTTTATCAGAGCGAGACACAGACAGATCTGTGTAGAAAAGGCAGAAAGGGAGCGGGGCGTGGTGGCACAAGCTTGTAATCCCAGCATTTGGGAGGCTGAGATGGGAGGATCCAGGTTCATGGCCAGCCTCAGCTGCTTAGTGAGACCCTCCACAACTTAGTGAGACCCTGTTTCAAAATAAAGAATAAAAAAATAGGGCTGGGACTGTAGCTCGGAGGTAGAGTGCCCCCGGGTTCAATCCCCAGTACCACATAAAAAAAAAAAAAAAAAGAAAAGAAAAGAAAAGGCAGAAAGGTGGAGGATCTGGGCATTCTGGGACAAGGGATCTACCTGCTCACCCCAGGGCCTGTCACTCAAGCCAGATGCCAGAAGAGAAACATCTACAAAGACACACATGAGCAACCAACAGAGGCCTTGAAGCCTCGAGTCAGTCCCACGCCTGTACACAGGGCTAGTTAAGAATACTTTGCCTCCGGGTTGTTCCCACCCAGCCTTATCCCTGACCTCTGGGGTGAGAAGGGACTACAAGGTCACACACAGCATGACTGCGCCATGCAGACGTTCGGTCACCCCAGATCCTCCTAGGCAGGCGGCACCTACAAGCCAAAATTCTTCCAGAGGCGTCACCCCGTTCAACCCCACTTCTCTGCTCAGTGACTCATCGTGATAAATGATTCTTTTGGGGACTTTCAAAGCCCTGAACCTTGGATGTTATTTTTAAAAGAGCAACAAGCAACCCCCCAGCGAGTACACTGGATGTGAGCGTGGAGCTATGAGCTCCCTGCGTTCCCTCAGTGTCCAGGCCCACCAGCTCCAGGACCGCCTGACCGTTCAGCTTCTCTGGGACCTCAGTGGTTTGGTCCGCCATAGGCTGGTACTGAGCCTCCCTGCCTCAATCCTGCCCACCCAGGCCGGGAAAGGTGAGTCCCCTCCCCTTCCCAGGGAAGGCTGTAAAGTAGCTCACCCCTCCCTGAAGAATGAGCAACTAAGTTAAGGGAGAGGAGCCCATACCACCATGCGCCTGGCCACCTTCCCTTCTTAAAGCTCGGCCCCACAGACTGTTCTAGAAGTGTAGCTGTGAGGGTGGTATAGGATGTGGAGCCCGACCATGACAACTGGGCAGACCCTTTGGCTTGGTGAGCCAGAACCATCCCTTTGTGCTCCTTCCTTCCCTTCCCAGGGTGACCAAAGTCATGCGCAGATGTCTTAGTGGTTAAAGGCATGGATTCTGGAAAAGAACTTTCTAGATTCAAATCTCAGCTATGCCATGTCATTTTGAGTTCTATTTTTTTTCTTTTTTGTGGTACTAGGGATTGAAACCAGGGGCATTCTATCTCCAAGCTACACCCCCAGAACTATTTTTTATCCTTTATTTTGAAACAGGGACTCACTAAGTAGCTGAGTCTGGCCGTGAACCTGTGATCCTCCTGTCTCAGCTTCCCAAGCACTGAGATTACAAACGTATACCATCATGCTTGGCTTGAGTTCTATTTTCTGTTTGATGTAGTGCTATTTCTCCTTTGCTTAGTTGCCCATCTGGTGGAGTTTGCCCCTCCTCTGGTTCTGGTATTTGCTCCTCTTCTTCTTCTTCTTCTTCTTCTTCTTCTTCTTCTTCTTCTTCTTCTTCTTTGTGTTTTATTTCTTTAAGAATTTTCTCTAGTGCTGGCTTGGTAGTCATGAATTCTTTTAGTTCCCACTTGTTTTGGATTGTTTTATTTCTCCATTGATTTTGAGTGATATCTTTGCTGGATATAGAAATCTTGGTTGTAAATTGTTTTCTTTCAGGGTCTGGAGTCATCGTACCTTCATGGCTCTCATGACTTGGGCTGAGAAGTCTGAAGTGATTCTTATTGTTTTGCTCCTGAATGTGACCCGTTCTTTTGTTCTCACTGCTTTTAAGATTCTTTCCTTGTCCTCTGTATTAGTCATTTTGATTATTATGTGGCATAGGGAATCAGCTATGCCCTTTATGAGCTGTGCGACTTTGGGCTAGATAACTTAATCTCCTCATATATAAAATGGAGGCTGTAATAATCGAACTGCCTCAAAAGGTGGTTGTAAGGATTAACAGAGTTAATGTGTGTGAAGTACTTATAAAACAGGGCCTGGCGCATAGCAAACGCTATAACTCTCTGCTCTGGCCAGGTGTCATGTGGGGGCTAGAAATCGTCTTAGGAACTTGAGTAATGAGAAGGTTTTTGTGATTCAACTCTAAACAGGTACATACTAAATAGCTGTAATTATGTGGCTTTCACCCAAAAAAACGAATTTAGTGTTAAGCTTTACTAACAAAGAGAACCATCAGGAAAATGCCTAGTTTTCTGATCAGATAATGGGAACATGTCAACCTGGAGATCACAAAAGGAGGCTAAGGGGGATGTTGCAGATCAATGGAGACCAGCATTTGTTGGTCCAGGAGTGACAGAAGAAAGAAAATACCTGGTCTTTGTCCCCAGTTCCTGGCACAGAGCTTCAAAACCCTTGGAATTTCTAAAATGTCCAAAAGATAATAGAAATGTCTTTTGCTATGCATAATGAGCCCCTTACAACCAAACCCTAGTTTATGCTAATAAGATGACTCATAATAGACCCTTAGATAGTTTCAAGGGAGGAGATGGCCACCCCAGAAAGACCAAATATAAGATTAGAAGGTTGGAACTTCAGCTTTACCTGTCTAAGGAGGAGAGGGGGGCTGGAGATTGGGTTCGTTCGAAGGCAAATAGCTTAACAAACGATATTAGTCTTTTTTTTTTTTTGGTACTGGGGATTGAACTCAGGGGCATTCTACTTCCAAGCTACACTCCCAGTCCTTTTTTTTATTTTGAAACAGGGTCTCACTAAGTTGCTGAGGCTGGCCTCAAACCGGCAATCTTCCCAACTCAGTTTCCCAATAACTGGAATCACAGGTAGATATATCTCATTGTCCTAGTTTTTCAGATAAAGAAACTGAATGACAGAGAAGTTAACTAACTTGCCCAATGCCACACAGGACTGTCTCAGGCCCCAGATCCTCATTCTCCACTCTAGAATATTGTCCCCAAATACCTGTGGGGCCACCTTGTGGGACAGGAAATTAGCTGATTCCCTGGAGTCTAGGGAAGCCAGGGGGTCACTGCAGACAGGCAGATTTTACTGGGGCCGAGGTAGAAACTTTCTAACAGCAAAAGCAGCTCAGTAATGAGAAGATGGGGCAGCTCATCAGGTGGTGAGCTGCTCTCCTAAAGTAAGCCCACTGCATGCTGCAGAGGGGCCCCTGCCCTTGCTGGGGGTGGGGTGGGGCCTGGGGGACTAGCTCCTCTAAGGCTCCACAGATTTTTCATAGCTCTTGAGTCCAGAGCAATGACCCGAGTGTCTAGAAGTTTGTCCCCATTCGTGGGACCCAACTAGAAAGTGTGCGCCACCCCATCACCTCCAGAAGCCACCACCACTTACCGGGAGGCTGGCCCGGGCCTGTCCAAGGCTCCCTCCTCTCAGGGCTGGGTCTGCACCCCGTGCTCCACTCTCAGAGGTGCCGGCCACATCTACAACTCAGACATCCAGGTGGAAACTGGAAAACACAAACATTGCAAGCATCAGGATCTCATCTGCACTGTTGTGGCTCTTAACCCAATTTATTTTACAAGCTGCTGGGAAACTCTTTAAAAGGAACCTGAAGTGACTCTTTATTTTAAAAGCAAATTATGTCTATAAAAAGGCAAAGAAAGTGCTGTTATCTTTACAATTAGGATCACAATTCCTTTTCACGAGGGGAACTGGCAAATCTCTTTGCTGAGTGCTGGCTGGCAGGCCTCAGAGGAAGGAGGCTGCTCCACTCGCTCACCTGCTGGAGGGAAGCTGTGAAACTCCTGCAGAAGCCTGGGGGGCTGGCAAGTACCTAGGGGTAAGACCCTTCCTGAGACCCCCAAAACACATCACTAGTCACTACTGAACTCACAGATGCTGGTGAGAGTGATTTTTGGATGCAGCCCAAAAGGCAAAAATAACCTGAAAAATATTCTTCAGGAGAGTGGTGGGTTGAAATGGTGGATTGAAAACAGTTTTATTGCTAGGCACCTATAATCTCAGTACTTGGGAGGCTGAGACAGGAGGATTACAGTTTTGAAGACAGCCTTAGCAACTTAGTGAAGCCTTCTACAACTTAGTGAGACTCTGTTTCAAAAAAAAAAAAAAAAAATAGGGCTGGGGGTATTGCTCAGAGGTAGAAGGCCCCTGAGTTCCATCCCCAGTGAAACACACACACACACACACACACACACACACACACACACACACAGAGTTTTACCTAGAATTCAAAGGGAAGGAAGGCATCCAGTTAATACCTGGTAATATGTCATAAAGCACCCATGAAGGAAAAGTGCAAAGTTGTTAATATCTAACACATGTAGCCAAGTTACTACTCTCCAAATTCTGGGGATCGAGGTCTTCATAAGATTAATCATCATAATCGTTTTTTCAAAAACCTACAAGTCATTGTCAATCATAATATAATTATATAGCTATAATTGTTCAGCACTTATATTTTCATTACGTCCTATCACATGAAACATATGTTTAACTCCTAACTTAAAGGATAATTAAGTGAACCAATTATGATACATATTTAGAAATGTTAATAAAGTATATTTATAAAGGTATGTAACATATATCTGTGCTTCAAAATTATTTCAGGTAGTATCATTTTAAGTCTTTGCTTATTTACCTATAGTACATTAAAATATTCTGGGCATAGAATATTACATTTTTTGAAAAATCAAAGATAATATAATATAAATTATTAACAAAAGAATAAAACGCAAGTGTCAGACATAGTGGTGCACACCTGTAATCCTAGCTACTCAGGAAGTTGAGGCAGGAGGATCACAAGTTCCAAGTCAGTCTGGACAACTTAGAGAGACCCTGTCTCAAAATAAAAAAATAAAAAAGGGATGGAGATGTAGCTCTTGGGTTCAATCCCCAGTACTGAAAACAATAGCAACAAACCCAATGACTGTTTTCTTTTTCACTTGGGTGCCCAGTTGCTCAGCCCTGACTGCCCCCCACCCAAGTTTCTGTGGCTCAACTCAGCCCCATCCCTGACCTGATGCTGTCCCAAACAGAACCATTCAGAGAGACCTGTCCCACCAATGAGAGACCAGGAGAATGGACTTGGTAGGTGTGCTGTGCTTGTGGAATCCAGGATAACTGCCTGTCACTCCAGGGGGGCCAAGGCTCAGTGTTTCAGTGTCCAAGGTCCCTGAGGCCAATCCTGATGTCCACCCTTCTAGTTAAGGTTCTGGAGGCTGCTTTCAAAAGCTAGGCTCAGCACATCCGGTGCCAGCTGGTGTCCTCCAATGGTTTTATTTTTAGCTACAACAGGGTAACAGCCACTTGACATTGGGTCTGTCCAGTGCCCAACAAGATGGAAGCCCTCTCTTCCAGGGCAGACCCAGGCTGGGGTTGCTGACACACCTTGACAAGCTGTCTTACCCCAAGCACCAGCTCCCCACTTCCCCAGGAGCCCCTCCCAGGGAGGCCTGAGGCTGTCCTGTGGCCACCATTGGCTAAGATTTAAATTGTCATCAGGTGTAGTGGCACATGCCTATGATCGCACGACTTGGGAGGCTAGACAGGAGTATCACAGGTTGGAGGACAGCCTCAGCAACATAGTAAGATTCTCAACAATCTAATGAGACCCTGTTTCAAAACAAAAAAATAAAAAGGACTGGGGTATGGCTTGGAAGTAGAACACCCCTGAGTTCAATCTCCAGTAAAACACTCACACACACACACACACACACACACACACTATTTAAATTGTCAGTGTCTAAGCCATTTCTTGTATGCAAGAGTAGAATCAATCCCTGTCCCTAGAAGTGATGTGTAAGAAGGCAAACATCTGTCCTCCAGATGAACAGAACAACCCCCATCTCAGTCTATACTGACATTGAACTGCCGCTGTGCTCATTTCCTTAGGTTATGGCATTATCCCGATTAAAATAAAAACAGTCCTGAGAGGTACCAGAGGCAAATGCCTTATCCATAAAACATTATTCTGTGACAACAAAACTGTCAAATCTCTGACTGCAGAGTCAGGCTGGGCTGAGCCAGGACAGGCACCAGATCAGCAGGTTTTCATGAGGGAGACAACCAGCCCTGATACCTCCATCTCCCCCCACACCAACATACACTTTCTGAGAACTCTGGTGGCCTGTGGTCCTTCCTCTCTCCTACCCATCATCCAATCAGTTGCCAAAGTCATTGATCTAAAAATACAGATTTAGCCCGAGCCTGCCACTGCTCTCCCTTCACCAGGGGCAACATTCCTGCCCTCCTCCTCCTTTTTTTTTTCCCCCTCAAAAAGTTCTTAATTCCTGAACTTCCAGCCAAAACTTAGCCAAAGTTAGATTCTATTACAAAAATGGCAGATATCCTTTTCACCTTTTCCAAAGATAACATTTTAATTCTGAATTTACTTTTTCAAATCAAATGCCTGCTCCATGTTAAAAAAATTTGAACTCATCGCCCTCCAGCCAAGGGCTTATGCCGGTCTCTCTCTGCCCGTCCCCTTCTCCTTGAGGATGGCCACCTGGAGGATGAGGTCCCCTCTCTGAGTTTGAACCCAAACCCCTCTGAGCCTCTCAGCATCGCCCCACCCCGCCCTCCTGCGATCAGTGGTGCTCCAGGGGCCACCCACAGGGCCCAGAGGCACAAGGCAGATTCTTTGTCTGCACTGGTGGCTGCCTCTCCTTCTTCGGCTCAGGTCTCCTCTCCCCAGTTGTCACATTACTTTTACTCATATCTTTCCTGCCACTTCACTTGCAACCTGACAGCAACAATCTATTACCCTGAGCTCCTAGCATGAGCTCCTGGCAGGCAGGGCCTGCGTCTCTGTTCCCATGTTGCCACAGGGCCTAGTGCAAAAGACGTACTGCATTTAAGGCTGTTGAACTCAAACACAACTACCAGTATATTGGGAAGTTCACCCAGCTTAACAAAACCCCTGGTACAGGCCCTGGGGCCTCGGAGGTGAGGGAGGCCTGAGGGGAGCTCACGGAAATGTGAGGAGACAGAACTCCAAGCAGCCCATTTTAGGGTACAGTGCCAGGTGTTAATGGAGGCATGTACAGCAGGCATCCTGGTCCCCAAATCACCTCCCTCATAAGAAAAGAGTTCTTTGGGCATAGAACCCAATGGCTGGGCCCCTCCAGCCACTCTGCTCTTCTATCTGGAAGCAGAATCCCAGTAACTGTTGGCAACTAACAAGTCCAAATCCACAATGCAACACTGATTACAGGGAGACAGAGAGGAAGGTATGATCATACACCACACAGTAGACACTGCAACCCTCTGGGCTCTCCAGAGTTCTGCCTCGCCCCCTCCTCTGCCCCTCTCACCTCTTCCCTCCTGCACCGGCATGCCTGCCCCAATCCAGACCTGCCGCTCTGCTGGGAGGAGGCCTGGTGCTCCCACTCAGTGTCACCAGTTCACATCCTCACGCCTCTGGCCCCTCCTCAGCGAGACCCTCCTCGGATTCCCCCTGGTAGGAGGGCAGCTTGGGGTGCAAGTCAGGAGCATTCTCCTCCCTGTCTCAGGCCCCCATGCCACAGATCAGCTTTGGGCAAGGAGAGCACGGCATTTGCTGTCAGCCAAGGCTGGAACTCAGAGCCCAGACTCACCGATCCCTGCATGAGACCTCTCAGGTCAGATGGAAGGCAGTTGTGGCCAAGCCGCTGCTGTTCTGAAGAATAAATGGAAGCAGTTGAATAAGGGACCGGACCACACCCTGCCTGGGGTGGTCAGATAAAGAGGCAGCTCATGCCCCTGCGTGCCGGCATCTTGGAGGACACTTATCATTATCTTGTCACACTCTTCTGAATTTTCCAAAGTTCTACATCAGGTATGAATTGCTGTGATCACTTGGGACAAAAGTAGTTTAAAAGAAGAAAATACAGGAGAGAGGTAGCAAAGTCTATGCCCATCTTCAGAAACCCTGTTGGCTGGAAAGATACCTTTAATACCCCACTGCTACCAGCCCAAGAAATAACTTATTTCTGGGCATTCCTGACATACACTTTTAAGAAACCTTCCAGTAAGGGGCATCAAACCTAGTGGTTGGTTAAAAAAAGTTTTTGCTTTCTACTACTATGCAGGAATTGCACTCTTGTGGAAGGACTGGACCAGTGTTCCTTCTAATAGACCTGGAATTATTCCATTCCTTCTCAGTACAACACAGTTATTTGTAGAGTATCTGTTGGTGTCCAGCAGTGAGCAAGAATTAGAATGAGAAGAAAGGCACCTGGAAGAAATGAGACATGGCTCCTGCCTGCTAGAGACCCACAGTCCTGTTTGTACTCATGTATGAATACAAATAAAACATACATGGATACATGTATGTAGATATGCAGTCAACTGCTAAGGTCAACTCAATACAGGGCACTGAAATGGAATGCCAGGTGTGATCTAAAGAATACTGTGTTCAATGTTTGGGACAGGATGCCAGAAACCCTGGGCCCACATTTATGAAAGCCAAAGTCTTGTGTTAGACCTTGAAGGAAGACATTATTTAATTAGTAGATGCTATGAACCCCTAGTAGCTGCTGGTACGGTGCTAGGCCCTTCTTCTAGACCTGTAGTGAAGGACCAGCATCCTGGCTTTTAGGCAGGGAAATTGAGGCTCCAGGAAGCTAAGTGACTCGATCCATCCGGGCCACAGCTGGTAACGGGCAGGGCCTGGGTTTGAGCTCCTCTGGTAACAGATCCTGTTCTCTTTCCACTTCACTAGGCTTCCCTCCCCTCCTTCAGATGAAGGTGAGCAGACGTGAGAAATGGAAATTTGTGAATGGCCAAGCCCCGAGGATTTGACCAGCACCTCAAAGGATGCTTCTGCCTCCTGCTTCCGGTATGTGAGCTCAGAGAAGGGAGGGAGTAGGCACTTCTGGTACTCTGACAGGGTGAACCAAGCCTTTAGGTGATGAGGATGTCGCCCCCTACACTCTCTCTCTCTCTCTCTCTCTCTCTCTCTCTCACACACACACACACACACACACACACACACACACACACAGGCTGCAGTGGTGACAGGTGGCAGTGGGTCACCTCCACACACTCCCATGGCTACTGAGTCACTGCAGGATAGGTAGAGCACACCTCTGAGACCTGCTTGATCTGGTCAGTCCTCCCACTAAATACCTACCATGTGCCAGGACCTGGCTCAGCACTGGGGAGACAAGGGGTGTTATCCAGAGTCCCTGCTCTCAAAAGGCCCAGGATGGGGGTGGGAGGCTCATGGAGAGATCATTTGGAATGTTAGTGGTGTAGGAGGGGTGCTCCAGAGAAGGATCAGGAAGGTGGCCAGGTGGTTCCCAACCTCCAGGCTCCAACCGTCTCATCAGATGCCTCTGCCACTGATCACAAAGCCACGTGGACTTCATGCCTTCACAGGAAGCCAAAGCACAGCAGAACCCACCGGGTCAGCTTTCACATCACAGTTCCTCCAGGGAAAGGGTCAACCAAACTTGCAGACCATGCAGATAGAAGCTCGTCAAAAACGCAGTCTAATTGAGCTGACTTATGCTCTGATTCACTGCTCCACACCTCTGGCTGTCTGGGAATCCAGTCACGGATACCTTTGAGCAATTGCCTTGCCTACCTTTTGCCTTCAGGTAAGACTGTACCTGAAACCAATGAAGCTACATTTTGAAAAGCTTCACTCGATCAAGTTCAAACATAAATCAGTAATTCTTCTATGGGGCCTAGTCTGAGAGCATTAGTTCTTCCTTAGGAAAGTGAAGGGTGACCCACAAAACCAGGTGGCAGGACTGTCCTTGTCCTCATCCTCACTCCCAGCCAAGAGATCCAGGAAGCAGCTACTGGATGATGCATCCTCTGTGTCTAATAGAATAAAACATATCCTAGGCCACAAAAGTTGGAAAGGAATGCTTTTTTTTTTTTTTTTTTGGCACACTAAGGTCATAGTTATTTTGTTGATTTTGTTTTATTAGAATTTGGGGGTATGTTTAGTTTTCGTTTTTCACTAATTGGGCACAAGAAAAAATTATAACACCTGGCCTCCACTCTCCAGACTGGGGAAGCTCTGAGAATTCACATCATAACTCAAATGAGATTTGGGACTTGGTGTTTTTGGGGAGAGGGGAGGAAGAGAGTCAGCCTAGGAAGAGAAGACGGTGAGAAGTGGGGGGAATACATGACAGGTGTGTGTGTGTGAGGGGGGGGGAATCTAATAGCTCACATAGGGAACCATTGGCCTCTAAAATACTCAAGTGAGGTGTTCCAAAAGCCTGAGCAGTGAGGCTCAGCCCATCACAGGATTTCAGAAACGGTGATGAAAATAGGATGTATACTATTGACTTTCTACTCCTCTCTCTGATGATTCTGTAGGGTTTGGAGTTTTACTATGAAGATATTAAGGAAAGAATGATTCCAACTTCTGTATATTTTTAGTGCTGTATTTGCACGTCCACATGTCAGAGACAATGCCATGTGCTCCCCAAACCCTCTTCATCCTCAACCTATATACCTACATTTGCTACCCACCCCCTGGGTAGGACCATAGGGAATGTACTCCCATAGAATGTACACAGAAGTGAGGAGCATCACCTGCAGCCTAGGCAATTACTACAGTTTGGATTTGAAATGTCCCCCAAAGGCCCATGGTCCTCAGCTTGTTGCTATTGGAAGGCAGTCAAACCTTTAAGAGGCGGGGCCTAGTGGGAAGTCTTAGGATATTGGGAGTATTTACATGAAGGGAATTGTAGGATGTCACTCTCTTCCCCACTCTCTCTCCTTTATACCCAGCCATGAGGTGAATGGACCCACCTGCCACGCACTCCTGCCATGATATATTTCATTACTACAGGCCCAAAGAAATGGTGACAATTGGTCCTGGACTCGAAACCTCCAAAACTGTGAGTCAAAATAAACCTTTCCTCTTTTTAAGTTGATTTATTTCAGGTATTTGTTACAGTCATGGGAAGCTGACTAGCATAACAATTAAGAGCCAAGGTACCTTCTTCATGCTCTGTCTGTCTTTGCCTGTCTGCTAGATGAGAGGACTCAGTGGAAACTCCCAACCTAGGGGAGAAGGCAGCCCAATGAGCACCAGATTGGAGTTTCTGAGGCTGTAGTTCTAGCAGGGAGTCTGCCCTCAAAAACACTCACACCTTTACTTTAGCTCACGATAGTCTCCTATTAACTCTATGGTTACTGCTTTCATTTCACTTATTCTAGTGTCTCCTTCAGGATCACCAGTTATGTATGTGTTGAATCTCTGTACTCTAAACTAATCATTTTTCCTCTCACTAGTTTTGTTGACATTTTCCTTGTATTCTGATAGTTGGTTATTGTGATGTCCAACTTTGATGATTTTGATTTAGCAGAATTAATGTGACTTTTAGTTCTGATATTTAACATTTTATTTTTTGGGTACTTTGCTATTTCTATTTTTTACCTCAGACCTTTCTGTCTTACAAGCTATGTCTTTTTTAATGATACTAAAGATATCAAATAGTTTTCTGACATTTTTCTTTTGGTTGCTTTAGCAAATTATCAGAGGTAAGTGATTCTTTTGAATTGTCCAGATAATTTATTTTCCTCTAATGCATCCTTTCTCAAGACATTTCTAATTGTTTTTATTTTACTTATTTCTCAGATTAGGTGAAATCAAGTCCCCTAAGCTAGGGTCTTCAGGGAAAAATGTTTCTACAGTGGGCACAGTGGCACATACCTGGAATCCCAGCAACTCAGGAGGCTAAGGTAGGAGGATTGCAAGCTCAAGGCCAGCCTGGGCAACTTAGCAAGAACCCTATGTCAAAATATTAAAATATTTAAAGGTCTGGGAATATAGTTCAGTGGTAGAGTACACTGGGAAGGAAGGAAGGGGAAGAAGGAACAAAGGGAGGGAGGGACAGAAGGAGGAAGGAAGGAAGGAAGGAGAAAAAGAAAAATAAATTTGTTTCTAGAAAAGGTGATCAGGAACCCATGTGTTTTCTGGAAATCAATGTGGTACACACATAATTAATGGTGACTTTTTATGCCTCCAGGCAATTTTCTGCACTAACATGGCTATAGCAATTACCTTAATGACTAGACCATTTAAGATTAGAGACAAAGAGACAACTGTTAAGGAAATCATTCCAGTTCCACATCCAGGTTGTAAAATGGGTACTCTTTTTATAGAAAACTTTATTAAGTTCAAGCAAACTCATTTACAGGTGATGGAGTGCCTGGGCTCTTAACATCAGATTCAAGGTAATAACTAGGCAAACCCACAAATCTCAAAATATTATCTTCTGATTCACAACTTCCTGAGATGCCATGCAACTACCGATAGATACAAAAAGGAGGGAATGAAAGATCAACATCCGATAACAATGTGAGGGTTATCAGATAGTGCTGACTTAAGTCAGCCTCACTTCCAGGACATCTGCTTGAGAGAATGATGTGGCGGTGAGTCACACAAGGAGCACAAGGAAGACCTTTGATAC
This sequence comes from Graphiurus murinus, assembly GCA_004027655.1. NCBI lineage: Eukaryota > Metazoa > Chordata > Mammalia > Rodentia > Gliridae > Graphiurus > Graphiurus murinus. Next base: position 48,247 of record PVLC010007589.1, on the reverse strand, counting down.
TGGTCTCAGCAGTCAAAAGGGCACCAAATCAGGATTGATTTGATAGTGAGGAGTAAAATAAACATTAGCACCAACATGTTTCTTCAAGTCTAAGACATGGAGCCATTGATATGCCATCACTTTAGATATTACTAAGTAAGAAAAAACACTGCCAATTATATGTCATCATTGATTGGAAGACGTATCCCAAGGTCAGAGATATTAGAATGTGGGGAAAATATGTGTCATACAATTGATCAAGTAAGAGAGCCTGTGTTAGTCACCTTTTTGTTGCTGCAACTGAAATACCTGACAAGAACAACTTAGAGGAGGAAAAATTTGGCTCACAGTTGCAGAGTTTTCAGTTCATAGTCATCCAGCTCCATTTCTTTGGGGCTGAGGTTAGACAGAACATCATAGCTGAAGGGTGTGGCAGAAGAGAGCTCCTCAGCTCTTGGCAGCTGGGAAAAGTATGGGCTGGGAGAAGACAAACCCTTCCAGGGCACACTTCCAGTGACCTCCTCCCTCCAACTACATCCCACTTCCCACTAGCCCATTCAGCTATCAATGGGTTAATCTATTTGATGGATGAAACCACTGATAAGGTGAGAGCCTAAAGCTCATCAATTTGGGGACTATCCTTCACACAGTGGGCAGCATGTCCTCTGCTAGTTGAAGGAGCCAAGGGACGACCCCAGGAGAAACAGGCCACGAGGGCTTCAGGAGAGCCCCCTCGACACCCTTAGAAGACAAGGTTTGCTAGCTGTCAGTCTTTACTTCTGCCCAGCACTATGTCCTGAGATCCAAGACAACAGGCAGACTAATGTGCACAGCTCCCAAACAGGTTTCACTCAGGGAACATCCGTGTTCTGATGAGGAAGCCTCTCTCTGCTTAGTGAAGCAGCAGCATAGTGTCACAGGCTTAACTAGACTAGCATGAGAAGGCCAAGCTAAGAAGACAAGACAGGATGAAAATGGAGATGGATCCACCACCTGGATTTCTGATTTGCCAAGCTAATAAAAACCACAGTGGCTAGAATGTTCTCCAGAGGATCTAGTGCATGGGAGGTGCTCCACCAATGGTAGTTCCCATCCCTAGAGTGTCCCTTGCCAAACCCCCCCAGATCTTCCACTCAATTCTGCCCTGTATTTTCCCAATGTTGGGTGTACAAGGAGAGAGAGTGGAGACAAATGAAGAACTATGGGGGAAGAGTTACAGTTTTAAGCTCCCAAAAGGCACATGGATTGGTTCTACCACACACACCATGGCTGAGAATCCAAGCATTGAAGGTCCAGGATTCAATCTCAGCTCTGCATCTTCCTAGTTAAGATCTTGAGAAAATTACTTAATTTTTCTAAACCTCAGTTTCTTCATTTGTACAATGTGGAGAAGAATAGTTCTTTCTTGGAGGATTACATGAAATAATATATGAAAGTGCAGACTTTGCACAGGGCTTGACAAATACCAAGGACTCAATAGCTGTTGGGTACTACTATTAAATAATTCCTCATATGCTTTATTGACATGCTAACAATTTAATTAAAAAAAAAAAAAAGAGCTGACTAGTTTCCATCTTGCCAGCAAGCATACATCTGTGCTGACTGCCCCATCAAATGTTCTCCAGGGAATGTCAATGAATCTGTAAGACTGAGTGTAATAAAATTAGGCAGGTTATTCTGCTGCTGGATTTCTGTATTAAACCCACAGATAGATTTTTGGCCACTATGCATTTTAAGGTTCACTCCACTTTTCCTCCTGGGCATTTGTTATTGTTTGAATGTCCCCTCCTCACGTTGATATTTAACTGCCATTGTAAGAGTATTATGAGTCAGGACCGTTAAGAGGTGAATAGGTCACCAGGGCACCCCACTCACGAATGGTTTAAGGCCATTATCTCAGGAATAGACTTTTGATAAAAGGATGGATTTGGCTATTTTTTCTGTTTTGCACCTACTCCCTTGATATATAATGCCCTCTACCACACTATGATGCAGCTAGAAGGCCCTCAATAGATACTAGTACTGTGCTCTTAGATTTCCTAGGCTCCAGAACTAAAAGCCAAATAGACCTCCATTCTTTATAAATTGTTTTCCTTATAAATTCTTTTTATAAGTTACTCAGCCTCTGGTATTTTTTTTATAGCAGCAGAAAATGGAGAAAGAGCAGATAACCCAGAGATCCAATGCTGTCTACAAATGCTGCTTGAAACACTGGTAAAAATGCCTGGACTGGATTGCAGGGATTTCCAGTTAATCCCCTGGCTCCTGTGGCCCAACCACTTATTACAGGCACAAAAGGCTGCACCTGGCCATTTCATGACACCTCTGTGCCTTGGGAATGACCTCTGGCTCTTCTCAGAAGTCAAACTTAGAACTCAAGAAAAAGGGGATTTTCAGTCTGAGAAAAATAAAAGCAGTAAAGGACTACAAACGAAGGCTGAAAATCATGAATGATATACAAAGGGTAAATGCAAGGGAAACCCCACCTCTCACCACTCAAAAAAGGGCATGTCCATGAGGCATCACACACTGGTCAGTAAACAAAAGGAGTTTGTTCGGCCCAGACCAAACACGCCACGTGATAGACTCACATTAAATACTCATCTCACAGCCTTCTTTGATGACCAGCACCCACATGGCATTAAGCCATTAAACACTGTCTCATGAAAATGTGCACCTATGCAGTGTTAAGTGAAAGAGCTATTGGAATGAAATAATCTTATATACTTTTGAGTGCCTGCTATGCCCAGTCACTGTGCTAGGCACTGTCCTGCCATTCTGCCATTTCAGAGCCACTCTGGAGTGGGTGCTATGGGGTAAGGGACTTAGTAGCAGGGTGATCTTGGGCAAGTTCTTCTACCACTGGGTGCTTTCTATGTTGTGGCCACAATAGTACCTGTCACTGAGAGATGCCCATCTGTATTTCTGGGTAGACTCTTCACAAGGGATTCAGAACCAGCCTCATCTACCTGCTTCTCCATGAGGCCCATGTACCTGTACAAGGTGGATACATCTATGGCCTCTACCCCCATCCAACGACCTTTCAGAATTCAAACCAGTTTGTGTGGATCGCTGGGCTGTTCACCCAAGTACACCAGAAGGTGGCCTGTGCCATCTCCCTTTGGCCCCACTGTTGGGCTATCTTAGCTTTTAGGGGTTTTGTTGTTGGTTTTGTTTTGTTTTATTTGGACCCTCTCTTAAGGTTGTAGGACTCAGCTTTGTACCCTCAGAAGACCCACACATCTACCCTGGGCTAAGTGGTGGAGAGTCCTTTGCCATCTCCTATCCCAAGCATGTCCTTTTTTGTCACAGATATGAGGCACCGTGCTAGGTGCTGGCCACTCACTGGTGAGTGGGCTGTGTTCCACATCCTCCAGGTGCAAACAGAATGGGGGCTACTCAACCTCTGGGGAGTGACAGAAATGGGCAAGACAGCTGATCACAATGTATCTCAGCCTTCTTTGTGTACAAGTCTCCCTGGGGAGTAGGGCAAAGGCCTCTGATGTCATTTCTCTCCTCCATCTCCTCTCCTTCCTGCCTGGAAGATGACCTTTCGAACCCTTCAAATTTCCAAAGCATTATTACAGTGGTGAAGAATAAAGACTGCCCAGCTTGTAGCCCAGGTTCACCTCTACTAACTGGAGCCAGCAGGCCAGGCACAGAGCCCCCTGGGCTTCAGCTTCCTAACATCTATAAAGTAGGGATGGTAATTATGGTGGCCACCCCAAGGGGTTATAGAAATCAAGTGGGTTCATCTGTGTAAAACATTTAGGATCACACCTGTCACAGAAGAAGCACTTAGTCACAGAAGAAGGGCAACTTATTTGGCAGTTTTGCCCAAGTGTGGGTAAGTCAGAAAATGACTGGACTGGCTGAGGAGGGTGAGCACTGGCCAGGGCTGGGAAGAACCCTGTCTGGAATATTCCAAGGGGGTCTATGGTGGGTTAAATGGTGATATCCCACCAAAAAAAAAAAAAAAAAAAAAGCATTAGTCTCCGAACTCCCAGAACCAATGAGCATGACCTTATTTAGAAAAGACACTGTTATAAACATAATTAAGAATCTCACGACAAAATTGTCCTGGATTATCCAGGTGAGCCCTAAATCCCATCGCATGTGTCCTTGTAAGACAAAGGCACAAGTAGGAACTACTGTTTGGAAGTAGAGACAGAGATTGATGTGATAAAGCTCCAAGCCAAGGAACTCGGGCCACCAGAGGCGTGAAGAGGCAGGAAGACCTCCCTGGGAGCTTTTGGAGGGAGCTCAGTGATTTCAGACTTCTGGCCTCCAGAACAGCCATGGTGCTTCTCCAACCTGAATGTGCACACAGATTCCCAGAGCTCCTGCTAACTGTAGATTCTGATTGAACACATCTGGGTGGGGCCTGAGAGCCTACATTCCCCCAAAGGCTCTCAGTGATGCTGACATCGCTGGTCCACACCCTGCTTTGAGTACCAAGGGCTTAAGAGCCTACTGTCATCAGCAGCTTCATGATGATAAAGAGGACCATGAAACAAAGGGGCAGAGGCTGTAGATCCAATCAGCCTAATGCTGGACCCCTGTGACAGTGAGTGGAGGCTGAGCTTTTAGCTGTGGGATAAAGAGTGGACACAAGTCATTGACCTTTAGTGGCACTTGTCCCTGGGCTCAATTGATGCTTCTGAATCGAATAGCAGCTCACCCAGGCAAAGCTAATGGGTTCTGACTGCTCCAGTTCATCACTCTCTAACAGGGTCAACCAAGAACAGCCTCATCCTTTTTGACGGGAGAAAAAAAAAAAAAAGATTTCCTTACCCCTGGCTTATAGAGGCTAGAACAGTTCCTAAGAGAATGGACACTTTGGTGATAGAATCCTAGTTTCCTATTTCAGTGAACTTGATAGAAACTATAAATCATTATCTGGGGTCTTATGTGAGTGGGTACTCAGAAGCTCAGCTTGGTAGACAAGAGAGGAAGGGCCCCAGGACAAGGGCAGGAGCAGGTAGCTTTACACACCAACAGAGCCTATGTTTAAGAAAAACAAAACAAAACCTTGGTCCCCCAGAGCCAGTGCAGAATGGGCAAAAGATTCAGGTGTTGTTTAGCCCAAATTCTCACTGTACTTCCCCACTGGTGTCTTTCTCCAACCACACCCACCCCCTCATCCATCCACACACATGGCTACATTCCTAAGACGCTTCACAAAACATCACCCATGACTTCTTGTTGCCCATACCCAAGATGGTCCCAATGGGCATTGCTTTCTGGACAGCAGGATAAAGTCATCTTGGCTTTCGAGCTCCCATCACCTCATTACCAAGCCCAAGTTTGGAGGCTCATCCCATGGGAAAAACAACATCTGAGAGATGAGTGTTGAGGAGAAAAACAGGCTTTATTCAGTGGCCAAAGAATAGAGGAGGGGGAGCTGAGCTCACACATCAGCTTCTCAACGCCGGGGGTCAAGGGGTTACAGACAGAGGATAGGAATAATAAGCAAGAGGAGAGGCCAACAAAAGGGAGGAATATTCATGTCTTTTCTGGGAGTAAGTGGAGCTCTTCCAGGAACTAGGGAGCCACCTCTTGTCATTTCTTTCATAGTCTGGTCTTTCCAATCATGGTGGCTAATAGATGTTTTTAGCCTTAAAGGGGGAGGGGAGAGACAAGGCAAATATAGATCAAGTTAACCCTCTATTATAGTTTTGGACAAAACATATCTCAAATGATCACCATGTCTACATGCAGTGCTGAACAGAATCTGACCCAAGGTGAAGATAGCAAAGGAGACAGACATAAAGTTAAGACAGAGATGCTGAGCCCTCTCATCCCATTCCAGTCACCCATGGGACATCTGCAGGCCCCAGGGGAGAATCAGTGTGTTCAGCAAAAGTGGCCTTCAAGCTGGGTGTGGTGACACATGCTTATAATCCCAGTACTTGGGAGGCTGAGACAGGAGGATTGCAGGTTTGAGGACAGCCTCAACAAGTAGTAAGACTCTCATCAATCTAGCGAGAACCTGTTTCAAAATAAAAACAAAAATAAAATAGGATAGGGCTGGGGGTGTAGCTTAGACAGAATGCCTCTAGGTTCAATCCCCAGTACCACACACACACACACACACACACACACAAAAGAAGTTGCCTTCAGACAGACCAAATAAAGTTATATACATATATGAATGTACCTCTATGACTCTCAGTATCATGTATGGGGAGGGAGGAGAGAAGTGGGAGGGGGGACAGACCAAGTGATCTGGTATACATATGTTAATGTATCACTATGAATCTCCCTATAATGTACATTAACCATGACCAATAAAAGACTCATTTAAAAATAAAGCAAGTAGCCTTCATGTCCCTTCAGAGTAACCAAGGCAACCAATATCATCATAATCCACACATCAGAGGTGTGATCTATAGCAAAGCCAGCAGAGGACTAATAATGTATTAATCAGCTATGTGACCTCCAAAAATCAGTGATTTTTAAGTCATTAAAAGCAAGTGAAGCAAGAAAGTTTATTTAGGTTTTTTTCTCAGTAACAATCTCCCACTCTTCTTTTACATGAAACACTCCAAACAAGGGGGTCCACCTCCTCTCCCCCATACCAGCTCCAACACTCCCACACACATGACAGCAATGCCTGTGTGGACCTATCTTCTCCTGGTCAAGGTCTTTCCAACCTCCAGTGCCCAATTCTCTCTCCCTCTCCTCAGACATAGGACTTCTCACTCATCACCAAACTGTGCTCTTTTTCTGCAATTACCCATCTGTGAGTCAGAACAAAAATGATTAGTGTGTGGATATTTCCAACTCTTCAACTCTCCTCAGACCCTTCTCCTCTGCCATGGTTTGAATGTATCTTCCAAAATTCATGTTGAAGCCAGGCACAGTGGCCCATTCCAGTGGCCCATTCCAGCTACTCAGGAGTCTGAGTCAGGGGGATCCCAAGTTAGAGACCAGCCTGGAAAACATAGCAAGACCCTGTCTCAAAATTAAAAGTAAATAAATAAAATTTTAAACTCATGTTGAAATGTCATTGCTGTTATAATAGTATTAAGGGGTGGGCCCTTTAAGGAGTGATTAGGTCCTGAGGACGCTGATCTCATTAATACATTAAGGTCATTATTTTAGGAGTGGGTTAGTTATCCAGGGAGTTACTTTCTGATAGAAAGGATGAGTTCAAAGTCAGGTGTGGTGGTACATGCCTGTAATCCTAGTACTTGGGAGGCTGAGACAGGAGGAGCATAGGTTCAAGGACAGCCTCAGCAATGTAGTGAGACTCTCAACAACTTAGAGAGACCCTGTTTCAAAATAAAATAGGGCTGGGGGTGTAGCTCAGAATGTCCCTGAGTTCAATCTCCAGTGAGGAGGAGGAAGGAGGGAGAAAAGGAGAAAAAAAAGGATGAGTTCATCCAGGTGTGCTGGTGTGCACCTGTAGCCCCAGTTATTTGGGAGGCTGAAAGGCAGGAAGACCACTTGAGCCTGGAGTTTGGGGCCAACCTGGGCAACACATCCAGACTCAGCTCTCTTTTAAAAAGAAATGAAAAGAAAAAGAAAGGCAAGTTCCATTTTTTTTAAACTGTGCTAGGAACTGAACCCAGGGTCTATCCAGCTAAGCACACTACCACTGATTCTTACCCCAGCCCATCCAACTTCCTCTCTCTGCTCACCGTGCTCTCACCATGCAGTGCTTCCCCTCTGCGTTATGATGCAACAAGAAGGCCCTTGCCAGATGTGGCCTCTCAACCTTGGACTTCCCAGTCTCCAGAACTATGAGCCAAATACTTCTATTGTTTATAATTTACCCAACCTGTGGTATTCTGCGACAGCAGCAGACACTAGAGACATTCTTTCTAAACTCCAAGAAGAGCCTCTTTGCCTCGCTGGCTCTTACAGTCAGGCAAGGACGATGGGGAGAGAGTGAGAGGACGGGAACTTCAAGGAAGAACACGAGTCCTTGTGTTGGGAGTGGAGAAGTTTTGTGAGGTTTGAGGGCACTGGGTAACAAAGAAAAGTGGACTTATAAGAAATAAAGCTGTGGTCTACATACACCCCATTTCACATGCAAGAAAGGCTAGTGAAGACTGTAAGTTATTACAAAGAGCTCTGCTGGTCAGTAGCATCCATCCTCAAGGCCCAGCAGCACTGAGGCTGGACCTCATGGGATATCAACTTATGTGCGAGTATTACACTAGCCCATCATGTGCTTTCTTCCTGGCATGGCTTTAAGGACCATTTCCTACCTGCCTGCAAGTGTCTAGGTGAGTTCCAGAGTGAGAGACGGGAAGGCCCTTAACGTATACCCAACCCCAAAGCCCAGAGCAGAGGGGTCAGCTAGCACCTCAAATGCCCCTGGGGCTGAAACGCCTGCCCGAGGAGTAACTGCTAGTCCCACTTGACTTCCTGTGAGGGGAGGTACATTCAGTGAGCAGACATCAAATCCAGTTCAATAGGTATTAATTGAAGATACTCTATTAAAAAGCTGCTTTGTGTGAATATATGTTAAATATTCTAGAAAATTCTGCTCTGGACATTGCCCTGTTGTGAGTTATTTTATGGCAAGAAGTATTCTTTTGCATATACAGTAACCATCCACAGTCATAGACGAAGCCTTTGATGTCAGGTCTTTGGGGGGCTTGTCTGTCCCTCTCCACCCATAAGCACTGCCTCTTCTGTCCCCTTCTTTCTCATCTTGCACCTTATTTCTGCGCCTTCACACTCACTTTCTCTGGAGGCTTGCCTTTTCCACCCCCCCATAGAGGTGAGTTCAATGCACAGAAGGGGAGTCACACCCTGGGAATGCCTATTTCTCTTGATGGGAGCAGAGGAGTCTCATCAAATACCACTCAGGCCTGTTGGCAGGATTTTCTCATTGGCAAACCCTCAAAGATATATTGAATTTCTAGCTCTTGTTGAATATCAGAGTTGCAGGGCTTCGGTAGCAACCTAGCCTGGGCCAACAGCAGCCTAACCATTTCTCAGCCTTCCCTTCTTCCCTGTTCAGGCTCTCCTGTCAGCTGCTTCCTGCTGGGTAGAGGAAGCAGGAGGCACCGATCCTAGAAAGGGGGAAATGCCAGGTCATGCTCTGGCTAGAGCGGCATCCCCTCCATGGCTCCTGCTCCCACCAGAGCGGCCTGCCATGTTCCATCTTCCACAGTGACCTGGTGCCAGGCTGGGAAGATGCCACTTCTTCCCTCTCTCACACAAGCCTCAGGGAGAGGTGGCTCCCTGCTGGTATAAATCTCTGGGCTAACTCACTACACCCTGCATGTTGAGTGTTTTTAGCTCCTGTTACCTGGACAAACTCCCTACATTCAATTCTCTCTGTTGAGATACTTGAAGAAGTTTGTTTCAGTTATTAGACTCTGGCTGACAAATATCCCAAACCACTCCTGCCCCTTCATTAAACTTATTGGGGGTGGGGTGGGGGAGGCGGGAGGCCAAGAAAGATGATTAAAAAAAAAAAAACCACTAATAATTAGGACTAGGTTTCTTGGTTTCTGCTCTCTATATATCTGCAAAAGATGGCAGGAAATGCTTCCTCTTACTTTGAATCCAAATGAGTACCAAGTCATTGGAATCAACAATTTTGAAACGTGTGACTTCTAAGCAACAATTGTAGCCATAATTCTAGTCCCTTCACTGCCCAAATGCATCCTCTGAACACTTGGAACGATCAGAGTGTTCCAGGTTATGGCCATAATAACCAAGTCCCTGCTTCCAGGCCTGGATTTCCATATCTAAGGAAACAAAAATAATATGAAATAATCACTTCCAGAAGTATTTAAAAATGTCTCTTAATATATGCAACAGAAATTCAAGTCCTCACATTTTGGGACCAGATGGCTTTGCAACTTTGCAAAGTAGATTTAATTTCATAGTTATTTAAATATGCCATATATTTTAAATACACAGTGCTTCTGCTAATTAACACTTCATAATTTCTCAAGAGTCCCATAGGCAATTGTTACCACTTGTAACTGGTGAAAGACAGTGTCAAGAAAATGAATCCTATTTCTTTCCCAAACAGCAGCCCTGGGACAGTATATGTGAAACATCTTATCTCTCCCTCTCCTGTGAATGGAGTGGTGATAGAGGTGGAGTGTGACTCCCTGGGGTTGGATGGGGGACATGTGAGAACAATGATGTCACATAGAGCCCTTGAATGCTGATGCTTTTCAAGGGCAGGTCCCCTACCCCAGGTCAAGATTAGTTACAGGATGCATGTAAGTTAAACAATCACCTAACAAGAAGACATGTGTGTACACATGAGCTCATACATGCACACTGCATGTGCACATACTGCCCTCAATCTCACCATGCCACCTAAACATCCTCCCCTACTCCTCTTTGTCTGAAGTTTAAGCATCTAGAGATTAATTTGGCTAATTTATCTCCTCTATTTTTTTTTTAAGAGAGCACTCCTGGGAGACTTGATCAGCTGTTTGCTAATCCTTCTGACATCAAGGTAAGTTGATGTAAGACCTCGTTCTTTTTGGTGCTTTGCAGATAGCTGGGGCTGACAAGCAGGGAACACGGAGAGGACTAAGGCTGTCTTACTTATTATAACAGGAGGGCCTTCGCCTGTGGGCAGTGGGCAGCTGGGGAACCAGGGTCATTAGAGGCTGATGGGCACCAAAGAGGGAGGGAAAAGAAAAGTTCTGCTAACCCAGGATCTGCTTGGGACCACCTGCCTGGGCAGGGTGCCACTATCTACACCTACTACCACAGCAGAAGCGCTTTCTCTTTTGGGGGGAAGGTGATGAAAGTAATAGGTGTGGTGCTAAAGCAGGCGACAAAAGTGACTGCAGGCAATGCAGATGTCTTCCCTGTGCACCAACCAACCATAAGTTTCCCTGAACCAGACCTTTCTATCATTCAACAGGTGGCAGACTTTACTCTGGAAGACACTAAAGAGACATTCTTTGGGAATTTTCCACCCTTCATCTTTGAGTCACCACAGGCAAATTGAAACTGTTGATACTGTCGAACCCAATACTTCAAGGTGACGTTTATGGTCATATTTTCCCATGACTGTGAGATATGGTCGTGGGAGAACAGGTCATATCTCCTAGCCTCCCATGGGGTTCAGGGCATTGAATGGCAGAAGGCAGTTGGGAGAAGCAGCCATGATTCTGTAGGAAGGTAGAACAAGGCAATGATGTGTGACCAAACCATGAATTAGTATGAAAATATGTAATATGAAGCCTTTGCATTTTTACAGTTCACAAAACCATTTTGTCAACCAACCAGAAACAGCTCTGGATTTAACCAGTGACATTCCTTCCTAAAGCCCATCTACAAAGACCCAGATCCACACGCCTGCTCAATGCCAGGCTTACTGCAAGTCATCAACTAATTTCTGTCCAACTAAGAAACATTTTAATGCCATGAGTATCTGGACCAGTGGAGATTATATATGTATAAAGCAGAAAGCTTTCCCTAACCCCGAGTATATAATGGAACCACACACACCACGCAGGGAAGCCGGGGCGCTGGGCTGGCATTCTGGGGCTGTGTTGTGGGGGAGGGGAACCAGACAGACTCACCAGAACAGAATCTGGTCCTAGATCCGCAGGACTCATCCTCAGATGGTACTGGGGGCGGGGGAAGTGGGATGGAGAGGAAGATCCTGTCTGTCTCGAGTTAGAGTTAGAGGAGCAGACGTCCCAGGGGAGGGAGGTGGCGTGCAGACAAAGAGCTCAGTAGACTGAAGCCGCCCCTCAGCTGAGCCCACTGTTTGCCTGGGGAAGTCAGTGGCTCTCCTTTGGGGACATGAAGGAAACAAAGGATCTGTGGGGAGGGCTTTAGAATGCCGCAGTTCACCCCCTGATTATTGGGGGCAGGAGGACATCCAGGAGCTAAATTTGAGCCCTAGTTCTGTGAGCATCACAAGAAGAAAGAATTGTTGGAATGCCCGAACTGTTGAAATGGCCTCTGTGTGTCTATTCACACATCTGTCTGATCCACCTCCCCTGCTAATTATTTCCCATCTCATCACAGTCACTCTTGGCACCTCCATCCTGCTCTGTCCCCATCTATATTATTTAGCATTCAAGAATCCAGGACACTGACATAGACACAGAGGAGAGAGACACATGTTTGTTCAAATTATCTACTTTTATAAGCCAAAGGTCCAAATGTCCTCTGCCTTTTTGCCAGAGGTTACGATTTTGCAGAATCTTTTCTCTGAGCTTTTCCAGCAGCAGATGTTGCTTCTTGCAAGGAAACATGAAATCACTGCTGGCTCGTCTTCTCCCCTGTGATCCCCCGTGATCCCCAAGCTGCTTTTAAAAGAGGCTTTAATAATGCATAGGAAGGGAAGGTGGTGCATGAATAAAACACCAAGCCACTACCAAGATGTGCTGCCTCGAAATCAAGCCTGGTGGTTAAAGCAAATGGGCCAGCTTTTAGCTACAGTCTTCTGGTTTGCATCAAGAATGAGGGTTTGGATCCCAGAACCTTTTCTGAGGATGCCATCTGACAAATGCAGGTTTGAGCCAACATCGGCTTGTCAAGTGCTAATTTTAATTTCCTCCCAGCAGCCTGGCCACGCAACTCATTACTAGCTGAGGAAGGAAGAAATGCTTTTGATTTCCCCTTCAAAAGCAGTAGGGGTGAGTACATAGTTGACTGACGTTTTAAAACATGTTATCAAAAAAGTATTGTGGGTCTGGCAAAATACATCAAGGATGTAGCGAAAAGAAATGGAAGATTCTACATCCAGACTCCCAATTTGCGAATTACATAACTGATCTCACTGTGCTACCTGGGAAGGTTTTTATTTTGTTAATGATACAGTAAGGGTTGGCGCGTTCTCAGAAATGGCTTGCTGCACCGATAAAGAAAGAATTGCCTTTCTTGTCCCCAAGTCTCAGAGCTTTCCACAGACACACAAAAAGCCCACCCTGAGCAGCAGATGAGCAGACTTCATCTCTGTTGTCAAGGAAACCAGTCTGTTCTTAGCTCTAGAATTAGAAAGGCTGGGCCTGGCCTCCGCCAGAGCCTTCCACCCACTCCTCCTGATGGAGCCTGCCACCTCTTCCCCCCCCCACACACACACACCGCGGATGCTCCAGGCCCTTTCTCTAGCAAAACCTCTAGCAGACCAATAACGTGGCGACTCCAAGGACAGCCCAAACCAACCAGCAGACAGGTACACAGATCACAAAAATAAATGCATGGGGGAAAATGACTTTATACAGAAAGGGAAAGAACAATTGGCAAGGGTCTGGGACGAGTGCCAAGTGATTGACCCATGTCACTGGGCACAGCTTAGAGAAGCACGCTTGACCACCCAGCGCAGGCCCAGCACTTTCCCTCCCCAAAACATCTGCGCCCTCGATTCTCCAAATGGGAGTCTCAGCCCACTGGCAGCCACCAAACCTGTTGCCCAGATCTGAAGCAGGAAATGTGACCTAGAGGAGCCTTTGGGATAAAAATGCCCCCAGGTGAGGGGCATTTAGAGAGTCAGGAGTAACACGAGGGCCTAGGAGGACCAAGGAAGGGGGAGTCCAGACAGAAAAGAAACTGCAAGACAGAGGAGGGAGCCAGCCGCTGGCAGGAGGGGAGACAAGGTGACCAGTGTCTTTGGGGATGTGCTCTATGGAACCCATGGGTAGGGAATAAATTAAAGGCGGCACTGAGATAATAACACCTACCTAGAACAGTCTTGCCCGTGGTTTGAGCCACTGAACTCCTGAGCCGCGTACAATCATGTTCTGACGACAACGTTTCCATCAACAACAAACCATATATATAGAAGTCTCATAAGACTAGAATGGAGCTAAAAAAAATTTCCTAACACCTGGTCTTTTTACTGTAGCTCTTCCGTGCATAGATACGCAAACACTTAGCATTGCATTACCAACGCCTACAATGTTCAGCACAGTGACGTGCCATCCAAGTTTATAGCCTGGGAGCCAGGGGTGACCATGCACTCTTCTAGGTGTATAGCAGGCTACCCCACCTAGGTTTGTGTAAATCCACTCACTCTATGGTGTTCACACAACAATGAAATCATCTAACAGTGTTTCTCAGAACATGTTCCGCCTTTAGACAATACATGTTTCTACTTGATCCTTTGAACTCTCTGAGCCAACGTGTGCCTGTGCCCTTTTCAAACACCCCCCACCTTGCATTATTCCTACATGCATATGTCTTTTTTCTTTTGAGCCAAGAGGCCTGAGGAACCACGGGCTGGCCCATCTTTCCACCCTCCATAGCTCTGGAAAACATTTGCATATGCTAGGGCGGGTGAAGGCTTACTGAGTTTTCACGAGAATTAATTCTTAATTGGATGCTGTGAAATCACCTACAGAAAAGTGTCCAGAATTATGAGGTGATTGTGAGAAAGAATTTCAAGAGTTCCATCTCTAGAATTCATGTCAGCTGAGTTTTCATTCTTAGCAGTACTTTATTCGACTATCCCAATTACTGCCATTGCCTTATGATTACTGTTATTGTTGGGGTTGACAATGATCATTTCTGTCAGCCAGGGGAGTTCAGTGAGACACCTGAACAGAAAATGAGGGGACGCAGAGTGCCTTCTGATGGAAACCCTGCCAGCCCACGCACACATGATGCTCTGGGACAGAGCTTTGCATAACAATTAACTGAAGAGAAAATGACTCCTTGGCCAAAAGAGCTAGACTTTAATTAGACAGACACACACCTGGGTCAGTCCTGGAGGGAGGGAAGTCATAGTCATGGGGCCACATTCATGCAACCCAAATTTAAAACATCTCGAATCCTTTGCTAGAATTTCTCAAATGTCATGAAAAATAAAAAGTGCAGACAGTGCCTTTTAAAGTCCTCCTTTCCCTCTTTACTTGCTCCACACCATACACAGTTACCCACAGACCTCTCCCTCCGACCCCCACCTCTCCTCCCTTAACTCCTCTCCCCAGCCAGCTCCGCCTCACTCACTCCTCCTCCTCCCTTCCTCTCACTCTGCCCTGACAATCTTGATATCACTATGCAAATGTAGAATCTCTCCTTCCTTCCCCACCATGCCCACCTTTCCTCCCAAGCCCAGTCTGTTCCCCTACTTTCCATCACACAGGCACGCAGCCTCCTGCCTTCCGGAGGGTGGAAGAAGTGTGGGAAGCTGCAGCCACCGACACAAAACTGAAGTCTCCAACTGCAGGAGAGCCCAGAGGCAGAGAACGGTCACAGAGGTGATGGCGACCTTGGTCTCCTCACATATCGTGTCTGGAGGAAGGAGGACTGAACAGGCAGGAAGAAGAGTCAGAGGGGCAGAGGTTGGATTGGAGCCTGATTAAAGAGGTGGGGAAGGAGGGAGTGCTGGGCAAAGACCTAGAATTCTAATCAGGGAGCAGCATTAAAACATCATTAGCATGAGGTAGAAACACAGCACCAGTTAACTCTGGGTTCTCTGCACGATTCCTCACATGGTGGTGAAATCTAGTTGCCCCTATTGAGGAGACAGAACTTATAGCTCCTTGCCTGTGCTGACCCAGAATTTTAAGTATTTTTGCAAAATGCTACCCCCTCGCCCCCAGGTTTCATGGTCTACGCATGACAGTCCTCTGGAGTCTGTCACCGCATTCGGTTGACATTTCTAAATCAGATTAAGGCTTGACACAGTTCTACGTAATGAGTTAAGCTATTTAGCCTATTACATAACTTCTTTGCCTTTGAAGAAGCTACCAGTTCAGAAAATCTTATTAAAGTTTTCCTCCTTTTAGACATGAAGAAATACATTTCTCCACACTCCTGCCTTTAAAAAAAAAAGTGAGTGAATACTTAAATAATATCCACTTGGAGGTGGAATCATCAGTCCACCCAGGATGCGCATAAAAGCCCAGCTCAGGAGCAAGGAAGGTCATCCCTGTTATAAACACCCCTGATGCAGTTTGAAACATTCATTCAGCCAGGTTCCCCATCCTGTTTCCTTCTCCTTCAGAAATTCCGATTGTGATGTGGCTTCTCCCATCTCTGTCAGACCAAAAGAGAGCAAGTCCTGCCTCACATGTCCCAGATTGCCTCTGCTCTTCACTACCATTCTTTAGAGTGGAAATTATAGTCCCATTTTATAGAAAGAGAACTTGTTCAGGAACATGGAACTAGTCATCAGGAGGACCAAACACTGGACCTGGGTGTGTCTGATTCTGAAGCCCAGTCTCCTACGAGGCCCCTAGATGTTTCTATATAGCTTGTTTACTTTTTTTAGTAAGTTAAACACTGCTTAAAGACCTATTAATGAGCAAAAGCAAATATCCAGCAAGGATCAACCAGAATCTTTAAAATGATCACAAATATTACAAGACATTCTGGTTCAGGGTGATGTGCAGCTGGCAATCCATGACTCACCCCCACCCCCAACTTTTCACTAAAAAACGTCAATGGACTCACAAAATCGAAGAAGAACTCCAAAAATGGTGGCTGGTAATTTTCTTGGAACCAGATGATGGATGACGATGACTCATCCCAAGACCCATGAGGCTGACGGGAGAGGCGTGACTAGTGACTGAAGTAGCCGCATGGAGGAACGAGCTCCTGGGCTGGGCAGTGAGGCTGCGCTTCTGCACATCACCCCCATCGCCTCCTGGCTCATGATTGGTATCT
This sequence comes from Graphiurus murinus, assembly GCA_004027655.1. Taxonomy (NCBI): domain Eukaryota; kingdom Metazoa; phylum Chordata; class Mammalia; order Rodentia; family Gliridae; genus Graphiurus; species Graphiurus murinus. The sequence continues at coordinate 31,702 of PVLC010007589.1, read as the reverse complement.
CCAGGACCCTCAGCCACCATCCCCAGGATGTGGAGGCCGCTGTTTGCAAAGCCAGACCATTCCACACCCACATCACCCCTGTGTGCGTCTCTCACGCTTCATCAGTGCAGTGGTAGTCATGCGACATGGCCTGAGACAGACAGGGACCCCAGTGCTATGTCGCAACCAGACATGTGAAGACACAAAGATAAACTGGCTGTGCCAGGGTGGCTGTAAGAGTCAGAGACAAAAATCCACCTCTGGCCTCTAATAAAGAGATATGATTGATTAAAAACAATCAGCTGGATAAATATACAGCTAAACAAATTAGGAGTTATAATAAAATTCAAGGTAAAAAGTAGCTATAGATTATTCAAAGATCATTTTTATATTTAGAAAAAATAGTAAACCCCACAACAAAACTATCATATTGAATAATTCTGCACCTATCTAGACAATTAGGTAGAAAATTATATAATTAAATAGATTATTTACCTGTATAGATCATATTATATATAAAGCAAAACTATAGAAAATCATGAGAAAATAATAGGATCATAATATAATGTGTGACATTAATATGCTTCTCAGTCCTTGACAGATTAAAGAGGCTTGAGGGGGGGTAATAAAGAACCTGAATAGATTGGTTAGTTATATTTAAAAGTATTCCTTGTTTTACACATTCTCATGATACAAAATCAGGAACCTCACAGATTTAGGTAGCAAGAAGTATATTGAACATTTACATTATAGTAAGCAATTTCACTGCAAGAGCCTAGAGCAGAGTGAAATGCCAGTTAAAACAAACACCTTGGCAAAATGTTTCTTCATTCCAGAAAAAGCAGTATTTGTTCAGGGGGAAATAGTGGAGGTTGTATTTTGCTTTTTGTCTTGTTTTGGTTTTGGTTTGGTTTGGGGGTCTAAGAATTTTCTTTTTTTGATGAGCCCTTTAAAATATGAACAGTGCGTTTCCACCTCCTTTGCCAGCCCTCACCAGCCTTGATGTGGAAGAAGAGGATGAAACAAAGGGACAGACTGCCCTTTAAAGAAGTAACAACAACCACACAAAAGAATCATGCAGAGTACCAAGGACAAGCAGGAAAACAATGGGACAGAGAAGAACAATGGGGGGCATCGAGACAAGAACATGGCAAAATTCAGAGTCTTATAGAAAGGAACAGCCAGTAAGAAATTCTCTGTAATGGAGAATAGTCAATACATCTGGGGAATCACTGATATCTGACATTTAACTTAAATGTTAATGGCCTTATACTAGCTTGGAGGTAGAATGCCCCTGGGTTCAATCTCCAGTGACACACACACACACACACACACACACACACACACACTAATATATATGTGTGTGTGTAATTACCTTCTGATATGCCCAATCCTTTGATTAAAAGTCTAACACGCAGAAGAGCCTTTCTTTGAGAGGAGAAAGGACAGTGTGTAGCGAGGGCAAACATGTTAACAAAGAGGGCAGCCCCTCTGCGAGGCAAGCTCTGGATTGCAGACACTAGTGTTCGCCTGCATCTGCTTCCTCTCTACTTTCTCCTGTAGGGAGGATGATATTTCCCGGTCCCCTTCCAGCTTGGCATCGCCACATGTCTTTTTGTGATGGATGAAATATGAATACAAGTTCTGCTGAGAAGAAGCATTTTCAAGCCCTTCCCCCTGCTTCAGCCACTAGCAATTTTCAGAGGCTGACAACTCCATCAGCAAAGTCTCAGGAAGGAAACCCTGGGACACGACCCTCACCCAAACTCAACAGACATGTAGCAGGAGCACATCTGTTGTGTTCAGCCATGGAGATCACTGGGCGGCCTGCTACTGCACTGTAATCCAGTCTGCCATGGTCAACAGCCTGGGGGAGGTCATGGTTAGCTGTAGCAGTTAAACAGTAAGAGGTAAAGATGGGCATGATGGTGTGAGTCTGTAGTATTAGCTTTTTAGGAGGCTCAGAGGATCACTGGGGCAGCAGTTCAGGACCAATCTGAGTGACACCGCAAGTTCCTGACTCAAAACTAAATATAACTATTAAGAGGTAGACTATGAAGTGCACGCCTCTCCGTCCTTAACCAAGAGTCTGACAGGTGCTGGCCTTCTCATAGTTCATAGAAGAGGGGCTTGAGTCATTTTAACTGCATATTAAAAGAAAAGGATGGAGGTCTTACAGCTATTTGGGTCACACATTAATGAAGCATTAATAAAGATTATGTTTTCCTGTTTCAAAGTAAAAGAATAAAAATAGGTCTAGGAGTATAGCTCAGAAGTAGAATGCCCCTGGGTTCCATCCCCAGTACCATGTGCGCACACGCACGTGCACACACTCACAAAAATGCAAATAATGAAGGGGTCACAATACATCAACAATTAGGAGCTGCAGCTAGAGTCATATTTAGAAACAAACTTAGAACTTTTAGTACTTTTGTTAACAAGATAAAAATATCTAACACTCAATTTTAAAAGTTAGACAACACGGGGGAAAAAAAGGAAAGAGGAAACTAACTTAGATAATACAAATTAATGAAAAAAAAAAGAAGAAACTGGTTAATAAATCTAAGAGCTGGTTATAAACAGAAATAATTTTAGCAACTCATAAAAAGTGGCAAATATGTAAAATGGGAATGAAAATATATCAGTATACATACATAAAACAAGAAAATTCTGAGGCCAGGGGAGGTGAAAAAAGAGGGCAGGAAGGGGCCATCTGTAACAGGAGATGTTACTAGACAATGCCTTGCCTTGGAAAAATGCACTGGATTTTAACATTTAATCTGACAACTTCTAGAGGGTCCCAATCATAATGAGCCTATCAGGAGCAAAATTCTAAATCTAGAAAAAGAATTCAGTTCTGGTTTTGCAGTTGTTGGGAAGGAAAGAAACAGAAACATTTTCATGACTAGTTCATTATCCACCACATTGGCTCAGATCAGAATAGTCTCCTCACACTACAACTGTTTAAAAAGTACCTCCAGTTACTGGAGAGGCAGCAGGGAGCCACAGTCCCCTGAAGGGCACCTGACCCTAGGGTGGTACAACAGGGATGCTCTAGCCCTCTGTGAGTGGCCTGGATCTAGTCCCTAATTCTTCCTCTAGGGTCAGGTCAAGCACTTCTTCTAACTTGAACCCTTGTTTAAAATCCAACTAGTAAATATCACTTGCAACTCAAACTAAGCAATTACAATTTAACGCTCTCTCTCAGCATTTACTTCACACCCTTCTCTCCCCTCTACCCCCTACTCCTGCCCCTCTTTTCACATCCTCTCTCCCTTCCCTTGCCTCTCAGGTGAGGATCAACTGCAGCTCCACTGGCACACACCCCACCTAGCTGTGGCTTCCCAGACAAATCCATTAACCAATTGTGATCTCTAATTGGTAATAAAGTGAAGATGTTGGATTCGAAATTTGCAGACTATGTTCCAAAAACCCTGAAGATTCCAAAGAAGTACATTAGGGGATGTACAAGCATTTGGTTCAATCTGGTTTAACCATTTGAGACACCATAAAGTCACAGAAAGTGAAGGGACGTATGCTTTCTTTAATATGTGCAAACTAGGGGGTAATTGGGATATTAGAGGGACTCCAGATAATGGAGGAGAAACCTCAGTAAATCTCACCTTTAGTATTCCTAATTCAAGTATATTTGAAACTACCAAAGCCTGATGCTAATTCTTCTTTCCTCTGACTTCAGAAAAACATTTTCCTGCCTCCCCCTGCAGATTTGAAAACCATGGTTAGGAAGGTTCTATCTCTGAACTGGTTCTTTTCTGGAGAGAAAAACTTTCTCCTGTCTGCTCACATGAAAATGTACAAGCAAGTCCATCACCAGAGAATACACATTCTGCCCAGGGAAACACCAGGAATAGCCAGGCTATCTCTACGTAGAGCCAGCTTCAGACACGGCAGAACTAGGTCTTGGGTGTTATCTGACTTGTAATATTTCCACATATAGCATTTTTCAGGTAAAGTGAAATAATAACCTTTAAAAAAAGAAATGGGACCGAGTGTGAGGGCACATTCTTATAATCCCAATACTTGGGAGGCTGAGACAGGAGGATTGCAGATTCGAGGAAACCCTCAGTAAGTAGTGAGACTCTCGTCAACCTAGCAAGACCCTGTTTCAAAATAAAAAATAAAATAGGACTAGGATGTAGCTCAGAGGTAGAATGCCCATGGGTTCAATCCTCAGTATTAAAAAAAAGAGGGGTTGGGGGAAAATGGACAGCAGGTTGAAGAGTGGGAATTTTGAAAGAAAATGTGATGATGCCTGTGATCAAAGTAACCAAATTCAAAGTCAGGCTCAACTGGTCTATTGACCTTTCAACTGTTGTTGTCTATAGAACAGTGAACAGCAGAAGAGGAATGCCATAAAAACTCAAAAACAAAAAAACATAGACCCATTATGTATCTCTGGGGCTTTCCTTTTAGGGCAATAAAACCCCACTCAAGCACTGGAGGGCTTTGTATAAAAAATCAAGCAAAATAATTCTATATGCTGGATGTGGTAGCAAAAACCTGTAATCCCAGTATATGGGAGGCTGAGATGGAAGGATCGCAGGTTCAAGACCAGTCTCAGCAACTTAGTGAAACTGTATTTCAAAATAAAAAGGGTAAGGGTGAAGCCCAGAGGCAGAATGACCCTGGGTTCAATCCCTAGTACCACCCCCCCAAAGTTCTACAGTTCTTATCATCAAATATCATTTGAATAGCAACTATGGAGCCTAAAAATTAGGTCCTTGGCTATACTTAGTATACAGAGACAAATATTTTAATGTTCATTTAAAGTTATATTATTTAAGTTTGCCAGTGTATGTTTAACTTTGCCCATGACAGTAAAACACATACTTTTTTGGAAGAGCTTATTAAATCCTATCCTGCAGACCTTGTTATACGTGTTAAATGAGAAGCCTGCTTTGCAAATACTAGGACTGTTTTCAGATACAATCCCCCTGAGATCAACGGCTGTGTGTCTAATGAATTAGCTAAGTCAAAATTAATCACAGCAAAGTCACATCTTATGATGACTTAGAGTCCAAAGTCCCAACTAGGTCAAAATCGACTGTGGTCAGAATTATCCTGGAGCATCTCAATGTCCATGATGGATGGCGTGTGGTTTTGTGTTTCATCCTACAAGTAATGTGTATGTGTGACTACATATCATGTACTTTAACATCTGTTACACAAAAGGACACATGCAAAAATAGAATCTGGTTGTATTTTTCTCTGTTTTTCTGTGAGTTGTATTGCCATGGAACACGTGAGCATAAGGCACCTCTGCTCTGCAGAAGATGTTCTTAAGATTGTGGTTCTCTCTAAGCTACTGCTTTGTACATTATGATCAACCATTTGTAAGGTTACAACACTTAATGCTGGCTGACACAGGAAGAGGAGAAAATGTTTTCTCCCTCTCAGTGTATAAAATTTCAAATAAGATGGCAAATTCTGAAAGCTTTGCCAGGTTGATTTTTAAATAAACTCAGGAGTAGCAGCTTTCTGGAAGTGGTGTCTGTGTCTCACTTAAAGATAAGCATGGGCTGGGCCCAGTGTCACATGCCTGTGATCCCAGTGACTTGGAAGGCTGAGACAGGAAGATCGCAAGTTCAAGGCACATCCCAGCAACTTAGTGAGACCCTGTCTCAAAATAAAAAATAAAAAGGGCTGGGGATGTACCTCTGTGGTACAGCAACCCTGGGTTCAATCCGCAGTATCACAGAAAAACAAAATAAAAATAAAGACAAGCACAGGCTATTAGGAAGATGATTAGTCTTTCAAACCAAGATTTTAATTTGCTAAGCAAATTAAGACATTGGCTTTAAACGACTTGCTTCTCAGAATTACTTGTACAGATGTGGTACAGATGTGGCATACACTTATAATCCCAGTACTTGGGAGACTGAGACAGAAGGATCACAGGTTCCTGGCCAGCCTCAGCTACTTAGAGAAGCCCTGTGCAACTTAGTGAGAACCTGTTTCAAAAAAGAGTAAAAAATAGGGCTGAAGGTATAGCTCAGAGGTAGAATGCCCCCCTGGGTTCAATCCCTAGTATTGCAAAAAGAATAATAATAATAGTAATAATAATAATAATAATAATAATAATAACAACAACTTGTACTACTTTGGGCAGTGAATTCCAGAATATTTGTTTTCATTATAAAATTCATTGCCCATTCTGAGGCAAGGTATTGGTGTAAGTGCTTCAAATGAGACAAGAAATGATTCTAAGTTCATTTTCCTGATGAGAAACTCTTAGCTAAATACCTCTGAAACATAGAGTACTCTGGCTTGCATACTATGTTGCTATTTTTAATAAGTCAAATGAGCATAATTTGGCAATTCAGGGTCATAATATTACCTGCTTATAAATTCATTCAGCATCGACAATGAAATCATTTAGACTTAACACTCCAAACACAATACACTAGAGTGCTGCAAACCTCTGGGTAAATATCTGACAGAAGGCTAAGAAAAAATTTAATAGCATTGGTGAACATTTTATAGTACTAAAAGCATATTGAAAAGAATCTTTTACCAAACACTGATGATTTAATTGGCTCAGAAGCTCATTCAATCAACTGTATCCAGACTGGACACTTGTATAAAAGAAAAGAAAGCTGTTATCAGATGTTTCCAGGGATTTAACTGAGGGGGGGAAAGCATTCAGCAAGTGCTATGCAGAAAGTACAATGGTGAGCACAACCAGGCAAGAGCCCAGCAAGCATGGAAGTTCCAGTTTGGTTTGGGCATTAGAACCCAGATTACCTACATAGTCGTGCAGCTCTTAACAATGAGATACGCTGAGAAATGTGTCATTAGGTGACACTGTCATTGTGCGAATGTCATAGATTGTACTTACACACACAGAGTATAGCCTACTACACACCAAGGATACATGGCGCATGGGAGTCTGTTGTTGATCAATACTGTTGTTATGCTGGCATTGGAGAGTCCGGTCTCCTAGTTAAGGAGGTCAGAAACAGTGTCCTTGAGAAAGTGACATTTCAGTGGATGTTCCAGGGAAGAGTAAGAGTCAATAATGAAACAGAAGAAAAGAGTGTTTCAGGCTGGACACTGGCATGTGCAAAGGCCCCAAGGTGGGCAAGAGCATGGCAAGTATGAGAACTCAGAGCAGGTCAGAGCAGAGCCAAGGAGCCTACGGGAGCCAGGGGAGCAACACATGGAATCCAAACCATATTGGGTCATCCAGCCATTTACTCACTCATTAAATCAAATATTTACTGATGGCCTTCTATGTGTCAATCACTGATCCAATACTAGGGGAGTGTGGTAGTGAACATGACAGGTAAGGAGTCTGTTTTCCAGAGTTATGAGTAATCAACATCAGACCTTTGAAAACTCAGCATGATAATAGCTATGAAGGGAATATAAGGACGATGTATTCACCACTTAGCAACCACCAAGATAATAAGTAATTCAAGCAAGAAACATCACTGAAAACAAAAACCAGTGGGCAAAACTATGAGGACCAGCAGGATGATTATACAGTCTCAAAGTGTTTCCCCACAAGGCACTTAGTAATTACAGGAGATCAAGAGTAACTTTACAGTGGAGAAATCTGGCAGACACCACCTTAGCCAAGTCAAGTCAACGTGTACCCGAGATAGAACACATGGAAAAGAGAGTGGTGTCCCCTCTCTGGTATTCCCACCCAGAGCACATCACCTGAATCTACCCATGAGAATCCACCAGACAGATCCAAAGCAAAGAACATAGGAGCTGCCTGGGCCCCTTACAAAGCTCTAAGGTTATGAAAGGTAAAGGAAGACTGAGACCTGCTCCAGGCTCAAGGAGAGAGGCATGATCTCAGAAGGAATCCTGGACCAGAAAAGAAAATTTTACTTTGCTATAAAGAATATTGGTGGAACTGGCAAAATATGGATAAAGTCCAGATTGGATAATAAGATTGTACCAATGTTAACTGCCTGGTTTACAATGATCAAAAATTGTATGACAGTATCTTTGTTTTTTAGGAAACACACTGAAGTCTTCAGGGGTAAATTGGCACATTATATCTGCATTTTACTCAAACAGTTCAGAAAACATTGTGCGTGTGCGTGTGTGCGTACGTGTTTGTGTAGATATGTATGCATATGTATATATATGCACACACATATATATGCATGTATGTATGCGTGATGTGTAATGTATATAGACCATTGAGAGCATAAGAGACAAAGCCCTCTGAAGAGGTAAAAGTTAGGTTGAGAAATAAAGGACAAAAAGGATCTAGCCAAGGAAGATCCCATGTAAAAGCATTTCAGGCAGAGGGAACAGCATATGCAAAGGTGCTGGGGCGAGGAAGCACTAGATGAGTTGAAGGAGAAGGAAACCTGGCATGCCTGCAGTTGAGTGGCCAAGGAGGCAAGTGGCAGGGAGGAATTTTGCTTTTTTTCTAAGAATAACAGGAAGGACTAATGAGCTTTAACCAGGAGGATGGCAAGGTCCAATTTGCATATTGAAAGCTCACGCTGTCTGCACTATGAAAAATACAAGTGGACCTGAAGAGGCTGGTCAGAGGCAGCAGCCAGTGTTCAGTGGGGTGACGGGGCTTGGACTTGGGGCACAGGGGTGATGGAGAACAGTAGATAGACTGGGGATGTTCAAGAGACGAAAATCCCAACAGGACTTGGTGGTGACCTGGATGCGCTCTCCAGTTCTCTTCTTTCAAGCTTCGGATCAGTGAATGGAACCGAGCCGATGATTTCAAAGTGAACTATTAAAGCATCCCCACCCCCATCCTTATGCTACTGTTGTTTTTACTTGTTTCTTATTCCTGTACTCCTTTCTGAGCAGTGACACAATGTACAGAATCAGAGGTGGTCCACATTTACTTTGGGCGTTGTGGGGCTTATGCATTTAGAAATCATCCTTAGAGGCAAACAGGCTAGGCTCCTCCTGATGCCCAGACAGCATCTCTGAAGTTAGCATAGCATTTTGACATCCCAGCACAAAGCAGGAAAACGCCATCTGCCTGGGTAGGGAGGGGGATCCAATCCCCATGCAAAGGCAGACTCCAGCCACACGCTCGGCACAGCCTCCCAGGAGAGCAGCTGTCTGTGCTAACTGGTAGATTGCCTGTCCCTTTCTCGAGAAAGCACAGCAGATGCTTTTTATATAATGTCCAATTACCCCAAGGAATGTCACCATTTTTATGATTAATCAGTTGCACGTACTCAGGGACATATGTGAGGTGTGTATCCAAGGACGACAGAAGACCCTGCAGAGAGCAGATAAATTGAATCCAACCCCTGTAGCTAATGGTTAGAAAGATGAAGTAACTGTATGTATATTACATAAGCATCTCTCGTAGATTATTACCAAAATAAAGACAATTCTCATCTAAATATGTTGTGAAACAAACTATGGGGTTATATAAATGATTGGGGAAAAGCTGTAAATGATAGATATCCCCTTTTCAGTAATAATGAGCTCGTGAGCCTGCAGCTGTGATTATCACTTGTAAAATCATGCCCGATAAATGAAATGGCTTTTGAGGCAGACAGGATTCTTCCATGAAGGAATGGAACTGAGCAGGAATAGTCCATCTCGCTTTGTCAGGCCCAGCTCAAATGCCAACCCCTTTGTGAAGTTTTCTCTGATCTCTGGAGCAGAATTAATAGGCCTCTCCTCTGAGCTCTTAGAGCACTCTTTGGTGAGAATTATTTATCATGGTAAGTCTCTCGGATGGCTGTCTGATTATAGTACCTAGCATGCCGCTCACTGGGCTCCTTTTTCATTCTGAAGCTTTGAAGGAGATGCAAATACAGAAGCATTGGTACTAGTGGAGCTTGCAGTTGCTGACACCAGAGAACGGTTCCTGGGACCAGGTACAGCAGGCATGGCACACATTAAACCGGGTGGTCCTCACGATCACCTCGATCAAGTAGGGACCACTGTGACGAGGCAACCGGAGCAAGAGGGGGAGAAGACAAGACCAAAGTCACACCGCTAGTAACTGGGAACAGTTGGGATTCTGAGGTAGTCTGACTCTGCCACCCCGCAACATGGGTAGGAGGGAAAACACTGGCCTAGGAGGCAAAGTACCTGGCATCCAGTCTTGATATGGTGGTGCATGAGCTGTGTTGTCCCGGAATACTCACCAAGTCCCCCCAGCTCTGGGATTTCCCTGCCAGATCTCATCTGTGCTCACTGGTAGGATGGCGGCGACAGCCCCTGCCTGGGCTTCTACCACTCACCCATAGCCAGGGCTATCAGATTAGCAGCTGAGACAAATGTTTTTGGATGGATTTACTTGGGCATAATTGCTCTCCTAATGTCTTACCTCACCATTTTTGAAGACCAACGAGGCTCTGGGTTAAGAACTGAGAGATAGGAACAATTTAGCAAATAGTCCCTGCATTCCAGGAGCTGAGAGTCCAACAATGGATTCAAATAAGAAGCCAAACCTCAAGATTACAGTGCAGAACTATGTGGTAAATGTCCTCCCATCATACCCTGTATCCTCTCATCATGCCCTGTGCTCTATCCTGCCAAACACTTTCCCATCATGCCACAGCACAGATGCTCAGACAAGAGAAATAAATCTACCCTGTCTTCTGCCACATTCCCGTTTTCTTTATATCTTCTACATACACATTTTATGTTCCAGGGACAGTATCTCTTTATGAGTCAATTTCTTGGGAACTACTTACAATTTCAGACTGACTTTTTTTTAAACCATAACTCTGATAAACAAATTGTTCCTTTTGTGCTCAGTGGGATTACCATTTGAAATCCAATTTCTTTTCTATAGCAAGTCAACTATCAAAATAATAAAAGGGCATTTGCTCTTTTCAGCTACTGCCTTTGGAAGTGAGGCCTGTGTGACCTGTGCTTTCTTTGAAATTTATAATGGCATGAAATTTTAATGTTTTTTTTTTTTTTTTTAATCTTGACATGGTACTGCAGATACAAAAAAAAAAAAAAAAAAAAAAAAAAAAAAAAAAAAAAAAAAAGATGTTTTGTTGCACCTGATGGGTTTCCTCCACCCAGATCCAAGGAAAGCGCTTGTAATTCAAGCAGGGTAGGGAGAGTGGCACAATCCCATTATGTCCCCCCCAGGGACACCATGCCCTCACTTGGGAAGAACATCTCTGTTCTCCAGTTTGATGACATGTCTGCCTTATCATGTGAGTCCTTCCTGCCCTCCTCTTCACCCCAAGTCTCCAGAGCTACCATGAGAAACATCAGCCATACAAACACAGATAAAAAGGAAGTCAGTTCTTTAATCTGTTCTATGCCTCTGTATCATTATCCTCAGCATTATTATTTGTTGGGGGAAGCTAAGTTATGCTACAGTAACTAGCTTCCTTCTTGGTCTTGTATGGCCTCCTGGACTTCATAAAATTTTAAAAGGGGAGTGGCAAGGGGGAAAGGAGAGCTTCATGGCTCCTCCTACTATAATAGGCTCCTCACTGTGGGTCTGTGTGGGACCCAAGACAAAGCACTTCCTGGCTGGGAACAACTAAGGCTTGCCCTTTGACCCCCCTGGTGTTCACCGAAGAACCTGCCACTGACAAGGTCTCCAGAGCCATGCCAAAGCATCCATTGTGTGAGCAGATGGGAGCCTCTGTCTTTCCCCTGCTTTAAATGTTGACCAATAGAAACCATGTTGCTTCTATAATGCATTCCAAGTGCATTGCTTTAAACATGGCGGCACTGTGGTAAAGAGATGGGGGTGGGGGGTTGTAGAGAGGTCAATTCCAAATTCCATTAGAGCACATTAAAGAAAATGAAATTAGCTTAGGAGTACAAATACACATCAAACCATTAAATAATTTAAGTAGCTCTTAGTATAGCATGGATCCATATAAGCATGGGCACCCTTAGACTGCTTAAGACGCACTGAGCACAAATGTTTGGCAGGGTTAAACCTGGAGGCTGATGCTAGAAAACCAAAATTTGAGAAGAAGCACTCTTGTGAAGACCAGCCAGGAAAAATGTTTAGCAAGGGCAGCCTCCTGGTCCCTAGTGTGTGCTTGGGGCTGCCAGATTAGCATCTAGGCATTAGCCTAAGCAACATTCACCTCCCCTTCTTCCTCCCTAACAGAGCTGCAGCTTTGTTCAAGGAACAATATGCCCACTAAAACAAAAACTGCATTTCCCAGCCTTCCCTGAAGCTAGAAGCATCCAGTTGATAAAGTCCTGGTTCAGTAATGTACCAGCAGAAATCTGCTGGGAATTTCTGAGAAAGTCTAATTTCCTGATGGAAACACTATCCCTTCTCCCTTGCTGTATCCTTCTCCTTCTCCCTGTCTGAGAGGTAGACAGGAGGCTGGAAATGGAGTAGTTGGTTTGCAAACTTTCAAGAGGAAGACTACCACCTGCTGATCCTGGCAGAGCCAAGAGTCAGCAGCCCTGCATGTTAGTGCTCTCCTGAGCCCCTGGGCTGCTGACTTTCTAAGTGACTGAAACAAACCCTTACTTGGCTAAGCCACCATGGCTGGGTTTCAGCTGGAGGCAAGTATTAGCCAATATAGAGTGTTAGACAAAGGACTTCCCTGTCCAACTGAGGCAGGATAAAGAAATTTTAAAAAATAAATAGGAAAGAGATATAAAGGAAGGACAAGGGAATTTCATTTTAATCTGAAGTCCCACATAACTTTTTAAGCCTGTCACTTCCCAAGGCAGTCTCTCTCTCAGGCCCGTCACTCCCAAATTCCTGGGAAATCTGTAAATCATAAAGTTACTGTATATTCACATCGTTACAAAATTTACTTTGTGTACTGTTCACCAGTCCACCAATAAATAGCTAAGCAAAGAGAGATATGACATTTTCATAAATCTATAATTTAGAGGACTTTCCAACATTAGCTATTGAATCAGGTAATGGAGATCATGTCAGCCTAAGGATTCTAAGGATAACCAGACCAATGTTATTATCACATACCTTCCCATACCCACCCCAGGCCGAGTTTCCTTTAAAAGAGGAGCCGAGAGCCCCCCCCCAAAAAACACATCTCTCACTCTTGAGATAGTCTGTGATCTCCCGTGAATGTATATTTCTTACTTTCCCAAATAAATATCTTTGCTTATACCAATAAATGCTAAAATTCTTTTCTGTTACATATGTCAAGGACCCCACTTGTCTGGAGTTGACTTCCCCCCTCTCTGGGAATTCCTCAGGACCCTCTTCAGGTGGTGACATCTCTCCTCTGGTGACACAAGACTTGGAATCAGCATGGTTAACAGAGGTCCTTGTTATAGACTTTCCTGAGCCTTTTCTACCCTAGCTGCGTGGTGATGCTCCAAGGGTAGAGTGCAATGTCTCTCAAATTTTGTTGATCATGGAAACCTTTATTTCATGTTACATCTCTTGGGAATACTGTTGCCAAATATAACTGGAAAACAGTGCTCCAAGTGTGCCTGTTCTCTTTCTCTCTTGGACCAAAAAAAAAATGATGTGTTTTTCTAGAAACTACAAATGTAAATTCTTAGCAAAAATTGAAACATAAAACCATTGTAAATGCATACAACTGGGTTAAAGAGTGTCTGCCAAAAATCCATGTCCACCTGAAACCTGTGAATGTATCCTTATTTAGAAATAGGCTGCTTTTTGCAGAGATTATCAAGTTAAGATAAGGTCATAGTGTATTGGGGTGAGTCCTAAACTGAATGGTCAGCATCCTTAGAAGAAGGAGAGCTGAACACACAAAGCCACAAGGAAGAAAACCATGTGACAATCGAAGCAGAAATTAGAGTGATGCGGCTGCAAGCCAAGGAATGCCAAGAATTGCTGGCGACACCTGAAGGGAGGGAGAGCCAGGAAAGGATTCCCCCCCCCACACACACACACACATCCCTACAGGAAGCTTGGACCTACCAATGTCTGGCTTTCAGGCCTATAGGCTTCAGAAGGGTGAGAGATAGATTTCTGTTGTTTTCAGCCATCTAGTTCGTGCTACTCTGTTATGGCAGCTGTAGGAAACTAATACATCTTATAACATGGTACAAAGTCTAAATTGCTATACTTTTTTCCTGTGTCCAGGAAGGAGAATTAAAGGCCAGTGTTAAGGCCTGGCCATCTAGAGACCCAGCCTCCCCCATCCTGCTTCTCCAGCACATTTTAGATTCTTGTAAGGAATATGTATTATTGCTGTCACTTTTCCTTGAGATCAAAGAGCATCTTGAAAACTCTGACACTAACAACAGGAAAGTTGACTTTAAATAGCAATGCCCTAAAGAACAGCTTTCCAGGAGCCCCGGGTTTGCCCTTAATTATCTGCCTCGCCTTGGGTCAGTGTCTTCGGTTTTCTTGGCTTCATTTGTCTGCTCTCTGTAACTAAGGGATTGGACTGGCACATCTTGATGGTCTCTTCCGATTTGACATTCTGGAAGTCTAGTGGGAACATTTCACGTGTTGACGTTTGATGTTTGTTAGTTAGAAACATGAAAAGGGGCAGGGCTGGTTGGGATGACAAGTCAGAGCAGCCAGCCCTAGCTAATGCTCAGGCCCCCTTGGAGCTTTCCTGAGTCTACTTCTTAAAGATGCTCCTCCATTTACAATGGGGTGACATCCTGACAGGCCCATCATAATTTTAAAATATCGTTATGTCAAGAATGCATTTAAGCCGGGCGTGGTGGCGCACGCTTGTAATCCCAGCATTCGGGAGGCTGAGACCCGAGGATCCGGGTTCGCGGCCAGCCTCAGCTACCTAGTGAGGCACTCCGCAACTTAGTGAGACTCGGTTTCAAAATAAAGAATAAAAAATAGGACTGGGGGTATAGCTCGGAGGTAGAATGCTCCTGAGTTCAATCCCCAGTACCG
>PVLC010007589.1:0-16832 GCA_004027655.1 Graphiurus murinus | reverse complement strand
AAAAAAGAATGCATTTAATACATATAACCTACCAAACATCATACCTTAGCCCAACCTGCCTGAAACATGCTCCAGTTGGTTAAAAACCATGTAACGCAAAACCTATTTTATAGTAAAGTGTTTATTATCTCATATAATTTATTGAATACAGCACACTGTCGAGAGCAGGGTCAGTTGTTCACTGCTATGAGCACACGGCTGATCAGGAGCTCCCTGCCACTGCCCAGCATCTCGGGAGAGTACTGAACCATGTACCGCTAGCCCAGGAAAAGGCGGAGATAGTTTCCACCAAATGTGTATGTCTTTTACACCATCATAAAGTAAAAAAAAAAAAAAAAAAAAACATCCTAAGTTGAACTACTGCAAATTGGGGACATCTGCATATGAGACGTACTTCCTAGGGTATCTCTTAGAGCTGAACTAGAAAAAGGAATGCAGTGCTACATTTGGAGTTAAGTGTTAAGTTTGCACTGGCATATTATACGTCCTAAAAGAGAGGACTGATTCTTTAGAGAGCCGTAATCAAAATTTCTAGAACCAAAATGAATGTGCCTTCCTTCCCCACTCTTAGGAGAAATTTTGCAATTATAAAACTATGTAAATTGCTCACATTACCAAAGATATCTTTATCTTATGAACACATTTACTAAAGATTTCCTTTCAAATAAATGGCATAACAAAGCAATTGCTTACCTTGCTCTTCTCCAATCTAAATAACAAGAATTTCTCTAAATTTTTTTCATCATATGAACTGTTTTCCACCCACATGAACACATAAGTTGCTTTTTCCGGAGCATCATCATTTCTCATCATGCTTTCTAAGTGTGCTGACCTACACTCAGCACAATATTTTCAAAATGGATGAACACATTGAAAATGTAGGGGAGTAACAAAGCTTGGAGCCTGGATGTCATTTTCTCAATATATCCCACAGGCCACAGAAAATGCAGTGATGTAATGAGAAATAAAAGAATCCCCAATTTTCACAGGGACACAGAAGACATGTCTTAGGAAGGTGCATCACAATATTGTAATTATCAGACATAAATAGCTTTAGTGCCTTAAATGCATGCAGTCCTTGTCAAAAATGACTTGATGAAGCCAAAGAGACTATAAATTCTGTAACACTCAAACCCTCTGGCCATTTGCCTACAGGCATTTGCAATGTAATTTGTGCTTAGCAAGGGCATAGGAACCTTGAAATAAGATGCTGTTTCCTTAACTATCTTACTATATATCAATAGTATCATTAACTACTGTATTTACAATGAAGGATAGAAATAAAACAAAAAATAATTGGGTTTTCTAAAGTCAGAAACAACAGGTCTATATAGGGTTACCTAATTATAAGCTACAAAATTTATTCATAGCTGAGTGAGGCATTGAACATCTGTAATCCCAGTACTTGGGAGGCTGAGACAGGAGGACTGCAGGTTCCAGACCAACCCCAGCAACTTAGCAAGACCCTGTTTCTAAATAATAAATGTTTAAAAAGAGCTGGGAATGTAACTTGGAGATAGAACACCCCTGAGTTCAATTCCTAATGCTAAAAAAAAAAGAAATGTATTCACTTACTCCATAAAGATTTATTGTCTATTATGGATCTACTTTTTCTCATCAAAAAATGAGATTAATATAATCTACTCTATAAAGTGATCATGATGATTAGGTTTTCTGTATATATATAAAGATAAATGTAAGCTGGGCATGGTGGCACACATCTGTAATCTCAGTAATTGGGAGGCGAAGACAGGAGGATCACAGGTTCAAGACCAACCTCAGCAACTTGGCAAGACCCCAGCAATATAGGAAGATCCTGTTTCAAGACAAAAAATAAAAAGAGGCCGGGGGTGTTGCTTGGGGGTAGGATGCCCCTGGGTTCAATCACCAGTAACACACACACACACACACACACACACACACACACACACACACACACAGATAAATGTGTATCATTAATACAGTCTGACATGTAGAAAGCATTGAATAAATATCAACTACAATTATTATTCTGGAGCTAAGTGGAAAGATTTGGGATGTTTTGAAGGACTGAGCCAATAGAATCTGCTGATGGATTGGATGAGAAAATGAAGAGAGAAACCAAGGACAACTGCAACATTTTTGGCTTGAACAACTGGAAGGATAATATAAGGAGAATGCAGAGAGAAATAAGTTTGAGGGAAGAAATTGAGAGCTCTAATGAGGCCATGTTAGGTTTGGTCTGAGATGCCTGTGAGACACCCTCGTAGGAAACGTCAAGGAAGCAGTTGGTATAGAAGTCTGCTGCTTTGAACACTAAAAATCCCAAGTAATATCCCAAGACCAGCAGCATCAGCATTGTGTGAGAGCCAGCTGGACAAGCAGAATCCTGGGCCCCACCGCAGACCTGCACAACTGGAATCTACATCTTAACAGTTTCCCCAGGTGATCAGTTTGCACATGAAACTTTGAGAAGCACTGAGCTAGAGTTCTGGGGAGACAGACTGTGGACTTAATTGTATATAAATGGAGCCTAAAACCAAGGTCTGGGTGAGCAACCCTAGGAAGAGTGCATAAGGTAGAGGAGGTGACCCAGGGCAGAGCCTAGAGCCCTCTCACATTTAAGAGGTCTAGAGGGAGGAAAAGGAACCGTCAGTGAGGCAAAGGAAAAACCAGGAGAGCCAGATGTTTCAGAGGGCCACTTGCAAGAAGTGGTCAGCGGAGCCGAATGCTGCTGACAGGTGGAGTAAAAAAAGAGCGGAGACTACCATTATATCTGCCAATACGGACATTGACATCATCATCATCTTCATCTTCAAGGCCTTAGATGAAAGCAGCCTTAGTGGCACAGAGGAGACAGATGTGCAGTGTACCCAGGACACTTGACAGCAATGGGAAGTGAGATGAGAAACAAAAGCCACTCGTTCAAGGAATTTTGCTGAGAATATAGAGAAAACTTCAATGGAGTAGCGCCCGGAGGTGCTATAGGTGGCAGATGCTAGAGCATGCCTGACTGCCGAGGGGAACGATGGGAACGTGGCATCTGAGAGGAGACAGCTGCCCATGCAGAAGAGAGGAAGGGAAATTGTGAGAGTGGTGGTTTTGAGAGGGTGAGAGGGAAAGGGGCTCCAAGCCCCAAAGGAAGGGTGGTACCAATAGAAGCAGGGCCACTCCCCTCCATCAGCAGCAGGGGAGGTGAGATTGGCGGTGGGAAGATGGGGAGCTCTGGAATCATTATTTGTTTCTCAATGAAGTCAGAGGCCCCCACCAAGGTGGGTGGGGGTGGGAGGGAAAGAGATTTAGAGAAAAAAGGAGAGGATTAGTCATTAGGGGAAGTGGGGAAAGTAAAGACCTCAGAATTGCCAGGTAGTGCAGGGTGCTTTTTTGAGACTTGCGGCTATCCATTTTTAAAACAGCCCACACTCTCCCATAGTATGCTTCATTCCTCCAAAGTTGTCTTTTATTAATGCACAGGCATGAATCATGAGAAAGTGCCTCTTGCCCATCAACTCTCCTTATTCTTGTAAGCATTTTATTATGGTAAAGGTCACCACCAGCAGGGCAAGGCTAGACAAGGAAGTCATCGCAGAACAAGATGGTGATACAAGAGGACAGGAGCCTTCTGTCCTCTCCGTGAGATTTATGGCTGTGGGTGATGCAGGAATTAAAGACAGGAGGGAGCTTTTCCTCCTGTTCCTGCACTTCACCAGAGCTGCTGGAGATCCCTCAGGAGACAAGGACTTTGGTAAACAGCACCAGATACTGCTAATTGCTCTTAACTGAGTTTTGAGCAAGCCCAAAGCCAGTAATGCCTTCTCGGTTACTTTCCCTCCTGCTTGGAAACCAATTGAATTTAACAAATCACATAATTCTTTGCAGCGCTCCCTAATGTAGGGTCATAAGACTCATTTCTGTGATGCAAAAAGCAAGAAGCTAAATACTGGCTCCCCGATGAGCACACTGCACCCCACAGCTCTCTCTCCCCACCCCCCATACCCTCCCTGTGCCCTACAGCCACCTCCACCTATCTCTACTCCTTCACCAACCCCATCACCTTGGAAGCAATTGACATGCTAACACCCCTCCTGTGACTCTTCACCCTTCTCCTGGCCACGCCTCTTATTTTCTGAGGACAAGGGCTCCTGGGTGACCATGTGCTTCTCTGTCACTATCCTAGCTCATTCCTGATACCTCCTACACCCACGTAGCAATCTACCCAACACACAACCTTGCAGGTCCACAGCCACTACTACCAGCTATCTCCCTTTCCTTCCCAGCCCCAGCTACCTCCTCCCATGGCCATTCCCCAGATCTTGCCCTCACCAGAAAGATCCCCACCCCCAACGTCTGCATGTCAATATCTTACACCTTGGCCACCGTTCCAACCCACCTGCTCTGCTATCCCCCCTCTGGCAATTATCCCACATCTCTGAGACCTCCGACTCATGTTTCAGTCTTCCCGTCTCTCCTTATTCCCGTTACATCAGTCCGGATGGGTGACCTGCCTTGCAAAGTCCCTCAAGCCCCCTGGCCCTCTCTCCCTCCACTGCTCACCTCACAGAGCCGGGGCTGGTTAAACCCCTGCTGCCGCCTGTGCCTGCCTGGGCGCTTGACCTCTGCATAAAACTGCACAGAACAGACTCCCTTCTGAACACCCTCCACTCCTTTCAAGCAGTTTCTTACCATGGCCAGGCGGGCGGCCCTTTCCTGGCCTCATCTATTCTAGACCATCGTTTCTGCCCACTCATCCCCTCAAGTCCCCACATCCTCCTCACCCTCCGCCAGCCGATGAAGTCGCCTCAAATAACACAAGAACGCCTGCAATCTGCCAGCACTGCTCATCCCCACGCACCCCGCCAGCCCACCTGAGCGGCTCAAGGTCATCTCCATCCGCACTGGGCCTCCCCTGGCCCCTGGGCTGACAGAGCCCCCTCCTGTCACTCCCTCAGGCTGCCTGATTTCTCTTCTGCATAACCTTGGTCCTGTTTATTCATCGGTTTTGAGTGTTTAGCTTCTGGGTCTCCTTGCTGCTACTGTTGCTAGTAGACCTCAAACAAACTTCAATATACATCTTTTCAAACATCTTTTCATTTATCCTTCCCTTCTCTTCCCTCACCCCCCCCAAAATGAACACTTATCTATTTTTAAAAAAATATTTACCAAACTAAAGACATAAAAACTAGAACTTGGAGTAAGCAAATAAAACAAAATGGAATCAATATTGCAGCTTGTATTCCTCCCTTCCCCTCTCCCTCCCTAGGGGAGCAGTCAGCCCCTCAGAATGCAAAGCACAGATCCTCCAGAGGAAGCATCCTGTGCAGGAGGGAAGCATCACATCCCACACCTCTCCACTTCATCCTGGAATGCCACTTTCCTCCTATGCAACACCCACATCCTTCTAGAGGGCCCCCTGGTATGCTAGTGATGGTGTTGTTGTTGGTGGTGGTGGTGTGTATGTGTTTTACTGGGAACTGAACACTCAACCCAGGAGCACACTACAACTGAGTTACTTCCCTGGCCCTTTTTTATTTTGAGACAGGGTCTTGCTAAATTGCTTAGGCCAGCCTTGACCTTGCAATCCTCCTGACACAACATCCAAAGTACTGGGATTACAGGCATGTGCCTATACAACTGGGCTCCCCTGGTATGTTTCTGAGGTTAAGGAAACATCCATGTTGTTTGTCTGAGAATGGAAGAGCCTTGTCGATATTGAAAGACGAGCAAATAACCAAAAGAGAGATGCTACGACAATTAAGTATACGAAAAGAGGCTCAGCACCGTTGATCATTGTGGAAAAGCAAATTGAAACCATATGACACTACATCTACTATGACGGCTATAATTTAAAAAAGAAAAAAACTGACAATGCCAAGAGTAGAGTAACTAGATCTTTCCTATACTGCTGGTTAGGAATGCAAAATGGCACAGTCAGTCATTGTGGTAACAGTTTGGAAATTGTTTAAGTTAAGACCATGGGTACCACACTACGCTGCCATACCACTCCTGGATATTCACTCAAGAGATCTGAAATCTTGCATTCACACACACAAAAGACTGTATGCCAATGTATATCATGGCTTTACACATGATTGCCTCAAACTGAGTATAACCCCAGTATATTTTAATGGATGAACAATTAAGTAAATGCATAAATAAATATATCCATCCAAAGGCAAACTAATCAGAAGTCAAAAGGAACTATCAATATTTGTAACAGCAAGAATAAATCTTGAAAAAAACATTATGCAACATGAAAAAAGCCTGATGCAAAATGCTACATTATATGATCCCATTTACATGACATTCTGCAAAAGCCAGAACTAAAGGCAAAACCAAAGCCAGATAGGTGATTGCTGGATTCACCAGAAAGAGTCAGAAGGAAACTTTTTAAGATTTTGATTCCAGTAATGGCTACATGACTATATATTTGAAAAAGTCATAGAATCATATATTTAAGGAAGAAAAAATACTGTATGCAGATTATATCTAAATAAGCTTGACTTTAAAAATACAGGTAAATAAATTAAAGCAACCCTCTATATAACACTGAGGGGGATGCAGTAATGAATACCAGTAGCACAGCATCAGAAAGAATCATCTTTAAAGAACTGGTATCTGATCCTACTGTAGCCTTGAAAGAACCCACATAATGATTCAGTACCTTGCCTGGCAGCCCAGGTTCATTTCCAGGTGCCATCTAGCTGCCTGCCATCTGGGAGCTGGGCACTCATCCACCTCGGCCCCACCTTGAACTGGGCACAAAGAACCTCACTTCAAATCCACAGCCACCTGTGCCCTCTGGTTGGAAGAATCAAAATGACTGACATCTGAACCACCTTGCAGCCTTGTCCAAGTGCCTTCCCATGCCATCGTCCAGGTGCAGTAGCAAAATACATTACTAAACCCTATGACTGTATCATGGGAATTACAAAGTGGAAACAGAAACATTCTTTCAGACTCACTTTAAAAGACTATTTTGGTAAGTGAAAGGTCATGGAGGACCTCAAAAAGGAGAGGTACTAGGACAGTAACCAATGGGCATGTGGACTTGCTCTGCAAACAGCTCTACTTTCTTGGTCCTGCTCATTTTCCAGCAGACCTGCTCCTTCTGGGGCTGCTTCCCCCTACCCATAACATCTCTAGGATTTAATTCACAATAGAAACCAGTCTTCTCTGCATAAACTGAGGCTATAGATCTGCTTATAACACTGTCAACTGAAGTATCGTTTGCTGGATGTCCCAGCTGCAGAATCTAGAATTTTTTATTTCATTATTACAAGTCAACCCAATAGATTTATCCTTTGACAATATTCTCTAGCTGTTTTTATTTTGTATTTGAAGTTGAATGATGGTGAACATCAAAGTTTAATGTGAAAACCTCCTATTTTAATAAAATAGCAACACTACAAAACAGTAGATATTTATAATGGAAAATATACAAAATTAAAGAACATACTATAATGAACCCCAAGGACCCATCACCTAGGATCTCTGGAGTAGACTGCAATCTGTCTGGGAGGTCCAGGCGATGCCTCCTGTTCCAATGTAATCACGACCAGTACCCTCCTTCCAACCTACAAAGTGTGCCAGTTTAGATGACAGATTATACTCAGCTTCAACAATGACCAACTGATGGATGTTCTTTCTCAATTCACCTCTAACCTCATTTGTTCTCCCATACAAAAGATTATTTTGAGATGAATTCTAGACATTATACCATTTCGTGCATAAATGTAATACATATTTTTCAGTTGTTTTAATACTTTTATCAGTGCACTATAGTCTCATATCATAATGCAGTTTATAATGATGGTAACATGCATGCACACAGCACTTGGTGGGCTCCCTACCCCCCAGCTCCCTCCTCATTCCCCTCTTCCCTATATAGAGTACTGAGATTGACATCGATGGAAGAGATTCCTTCATTGACTCTCCCTCTCTTTCCCTCCCTGGCTCCACTGGAGTTTCTCCTCTATTATCTAAAGCCCCTCTGGTATCCAGATTACTCTCGAGCTTCTGCATATGAGGAAAAACATAAGACCCTTCACTGACTAGCTAATCTCACTTAACATATTCTTCAGGTCCATCCATTTTCCTACAAATGACATAATTTTGTTCTTCTTTATTGCTGAGTAGAATTCCTTTATGTATATCCCATAGTTTTGTAATCCGTTCATCTGTTGATGGACACCTAGGTTGGTTCCATAATTTGGCTATTGTGAATTGTGCTGCTATAAACTTGCAAAATAGTCTAGATGCTATGGAGATTGGGTGGAGATTCCTCAAAAAATTGTGAATAGATTCACCAGATGATCCAGCCATACCACTCCTGGGTATCTTTCCAAAGGGACTAAAATAAAAATATTAAAGTAATATATGCATATCCATGTTTATTGCAGCACAATTCACAATAGCCAAATTATGGAACCAATCTAGATGTCCACCAAAAGATGAATGGATTACAAAATTATGGGATAATAGACACTTTAAGAGATTTGATTCTTTGATGTCCTTAATCTTGATATATCTTCTGCTTGGAAATAAATAGAACAAATACAAGCTTCCAAACTGGTAACAGTTTTACAGCCTGTAACATTAACAGAGGTAAGTTATATAACAGGTTTCCAAAATCTGTTTTGTCTCAATGATCACTGCTAAAGCTGAAGAAACGAGGCAACAGAGATGGAAGCATGGAGACAACTGGATTTCCCTGTGTAGTGTAACTCCAGATTTACTGAACAAAGAGTCTGACACCCGCAAGTCCTTCTGATCCAGAGGAGAGAATCCAGCAGCCCCACCCTTGGAAGGATCCATCCTGGTAGTTCACTTTCAGTATATTTCTCACTTTCTAGGTCTAAATCAAGTATTAGTGACCCTGACAGTCTTCCATAGCACTCGAGCAAATAACTGCCACTCAGGTTCCTTTTTTTTTTTTTTTTTTTTTTTTGCAGTACTGGGGATTGAACCCAGGAGCATTCTACCTCCGAGCTACATCCCCAGCTCTATTTTTTATTCTTTATTTTGAAACAGGGTCTCACTAAGTTGTGGAGTGCCTCAGCAGGTAGCTGAGGCTGACCTCGAACCCAGATCCTCCCGTCTCAGCCTCCCAAATGCTGGGATTACAAGCATGCACCACCACACCCAGCTTGCCACTCAGGTTCCTAAGAGACATGTTCAACTTCTCTCAACCTTTGTTTTTACCCTAATCCCTTTTAGACTACTACTAAACTCTTCTAACTTGCCACTTCTACTTTTCTCAAGTCTCTGATGAGAAATACCTGTGCTTGTTAGATTTGTATGTAAACTAAAAGTCAATAATCTTGGGTGGGGTGAAAGAATGTGTCCATACATCTTGGACTATTCTAGATGGGAGAAGCTACTGGAACTGAATTGATAGATCCTACAGCTATCTGAGGGTATTTAATAACAAAGAAAAGCAACTTCACCAGGGCTTGAATTCAACTTGTGGCTATATCAATAGTTTATTTTACTACTAGATTTGGCTTGATTGACATTTGACAACCCCTGACTTAATTCAAGATGGTCAGCCTATCCTACTTTATACCCATGGTTCTCTTTCTCCTTGGACTCCATTACATTGATCAGAGGGGATTAAAACACAATCTCATAATGACAAAGTAAAAGTGGATCATAACCAGAAAAGAGACCTCAATAAATTTCTATAAAACAAAAAGCAGAGGGAGGACTGGAGACTAATGTCAGAGGGAGCGAGAAGCCTTAGCCTTCATTTAGGCAGAGGAGGCTGGAGCCAAGAAGGCAGCTCAACTGTGTGGCAGAGCCCTGGAGATGTCCTGGACTCTGAGAGAGCAGTAAAGGAAAGCAGAGGCTGGACACAAGGGCACAAGCTGCAGATCTGTGGACAGAGCAGCAGACCCTGCCCACCCCTGCCCAGGACTCAGCTGACTTACCTCTTTATCTCAAAATATGCTGCTACTTCTGAAGCACCAGCTTCAATCACGATGAGTCTTAGGGAAACCACACACCACAGGGGACAAGTAAAGCAGCTGTGATGGTGTTGGTGCCCCCAAAGAAGGTCTTCTTGGGGGTAACCAGGGTTCCCCAGATAATGAAATCCACTTGAACTTCACCCTGGGATCATTTTCCACTTAGTAAGTGGCCCAAGGGTTGAAGTATTGGATCCCCTGAGAAGGACACAAAATCCTGGCCCGTTACTTACTGCACAGTAAACAATAGCAGCCCAGTCAGATGACAAACACTTTAAGAGTTTCCATCTTTGGCACATGCCTATAATACCAGTACTTGGGAGGCTGAGACAGGAGGATCGTAGATTTGAGGACAGCCTCAGCAATGTAGTGAGACTCTCAGCAACCTAGCAAGACCCTGTTTCAAATTAAAAAACAAAAAAGGTCTGGGGGTGCAGCTCAGAGGTAGAATAACCCTGGGTTCAATCCCCAGTAACAGACAGACAGACACACAGACACAGACACACACAAACAAACACACACACACACACACACACACACAGTTTCATCTTTTATAATCATGGACAAGTCATAGAAACCAACTATGGCTGTGGAATGGAATGAGTATACTATCCACTTTGATAATGCAAAATAGATTTCAAGCTAAAGGGAAGGAGGAAGGCAAAGAGAGGTGGAGGCAACAGCCTTATCTTTTAGAGCAGAGAGACAGTTGCCCATGGAATGACAAATTTAGTTTTAATAAATACACTGTCAGCTGGGTATGGTGGCACATACCTGTAATCCCAGTACTTGGGAGGCTGAGACAAAAGGATCACAGATTCCAGGCCAGCCTCATCAATTCAGCAAGACCCTTTATTTTTTTTAAACAAAAAATTAAAAAGGGCTAGGAGTGTAGCTTGGAGGTAGAACGCCCCTGGGTTCAATGCCCGGTACCAAAAAACAAATCAATCAACTGTATGGAGTCGCAGGGATGACCAGGAGAAAGGGGTGGGGGGATAAGGTGTGGTGCAAAAAAGCTACATCCTTGACTTTCATGGCAGAAAGTCACTGGACAATGATAGAAGTAGGTAAATTCAGAAACAGCAGTATATGCATGGGTTTTGTTTGTTTGTTTTTAAAGAGGAGAGGTAACTACAGAAGAACAAAAAACACAAAGTGGTTTGCCTGGGATAAAGGATTTGGGGTGGGGCAGGAATTGTTGCTTTATATTAAAACCTATTTGTTAGCCGGGCGTGGTGGCGCACGCTTGTAATCCCAGCACTCGGGAGGCTGAGACCGGAGGATCCAGGTTCGAGGCCAGCCTCAGCTACCTGGTGAGACTCGGTTTCAAAATAAAGAATAAAAAATAGGGCTGGGGGTATAGCTCGGAGGTAGAATGCCCCTGAGTTCAATCCCCAGTACCAAAAAATAAAAAATAAAACCTATTTGTTTATGCACTATGCACATGCATTGCCTTAAAGACTAAAAACGTGGGAGCTAGAGAAGATGAAAGAAAAATAATGGTCTTGTTTTATCAAACAAGAGAAAGGAAGTCTCACAGGGAACAGCAAAAGCAAGCATGGGCTGGGTAAGCTAGATTCTGCATAACTATGGTAACATGTAGCTAATTTAGGACACAAACGAGGGTGTCAGAAAGAGCTAAGAGAAACATGGTGGTAAGAGGAAAGGAGAACAACTTCTAAATAAAGGGATGCTGAGATAATCAGTATGGCTGCTCTGCCATCTGACACAATGAAGAGGAACCAAGGAGCCCGCCCTCACCCTTCCTGCCTCTTTTCCCGGTGCCTTTCTTTAAAGTCGGAGCCAGATTCCTCATGGGAGCTCCGCAAACATAACCAAACTCCTACCCTGGAAGGTAACGCAGGCGGAAAACCGTGCCCATTGTTCAGTGAAATTCTATCTTCATAAAGTCTCCATGAATTTCAAAGTTTAATAACTCTATTTGTTCTCTGAGGAAAATAAAATAATTTATCAATGACACTCAAAATGCAGTTGTGTGGATTTTCCCACGAACAAAATAAGTCACAACTGAACACAAGCATTTAACTACTCTTTCAAAATTCCACAGAAAATTACCAAAAGGATGGAAGAATAGGAACAATCCGCATGGTGTCTGGTTACCAGGAAGCTGCTGTCCACCCGGCAGGAACCATGGGGGACGGCATCTTGGTGAGGAGGTTCCTCCCATCCAGGAACATGACATTCTCTTTCTCAAATAAATATTGATAGTTCCTATTTTCTGTGAAAATTGTCCATTTCATCGAGAGCTTCATATATGTTAGGATTCAATAACATAGTGTTCATATGATTTTAAACATTTTATCCTCTTTTGTTCCATATGTTGTTTTCAGCATCATAGATCTCGTTTCCTTTTTTTATCTTAATTAGTCTTGTGGGAAGTTTGTCTATCTTACAGATTTTATAAAAGAACCTACTTGCTAGACAAAGGGGGAAAGGGCACAGGAGGAGGAGGACAGAGCTCCCGCAAGGTACGGCAACTGAAGGGGCTCAGGCTCGGGGAGTCTTCTGAAAGATGGATTGGCTCAGCCTTTGGAAGAGGGTGATGGACAAAAGGGAATGCAAGAGAGGTAGGCAAGGAGTTTGGGCTCCATCCTAAGGGTAAAGGAATGCAGAGGTCAACCACAGATGCCAGCGGGGGAATAGAAGCAGGAAAGAGGAGGGCGCAGCAAGTAATCCAGGTTCCAGTTGGGAACAGTGTAACCAAACAAAACAGAAACACAAGCAAACCAGCCCAGGTACAATGCAGGCGCCACCTCACCCACATGGGAGTCAAAGCCTCGTTGGATCTCATGGAAGCTACTAGAACTGGAATTAATTCAGGAAGGAAGCCATGAAGCTTCCTTTCTACATCAGTTCTTTTGATACTGGATAGAAGAAATAAATGAAATAGGTAGAAAAATATAACTCTTTTTTAGTAGTATTGGAGATTGAACGTAGGGGCTTCTTACCTCTGAGCTACACCCCCAGTGCTTATAAAATAATTTGTTTTGTTTTGAAACAGGGTCTCACTAGGTTACTAAGAGTCTCGCTACCTTTCTGAGGCTGCCTTCAAACCTGTGTTCCTCCTATCAGCCTCCCAAGAAGTGGGATTACAAGGGTGTGCCACTATGCCCAGCTAAAATGTAACTAACTTTAATATGAGAAACTGGTGCCAAAGTTCCTCATGCCTTTACTCCACAAACCAGTTCTCTTTCCCAGGCCTGTCCTCAATTCCTGGGGAATCTATAAATCTTAAAGTTAACAAAAAAACAAAAAAAAAGAAAATATAATTGCCCTGTTCACCATTAACAAGATACAAACAATATCTTGACAAACCTATAATTTACAGGACATTCCAGCTAATATGTGTGTGTGTGTGTGTGTGTGTGTGTATTATTGAGAATTGCATTCATAGATATTTTAACTCTGAGCTATACCTCCAGCCTTATTTTATTTTTGCTTTGAAACAGAGTCTTGCAAGGTTGATTCAAATCCCACTACTTGCTGAGGCTGTCCTGAAATTGGTGAGCCTCCTATCTCAGCCTCCCAAGTACTGGGATTACAAGTATGCACTACCACACCCAGCTCCAGTTACCCTCTTGATCACATAATGGAGACCATGATCAGGCTGAGGATCCTGAGGATGACCAGACCACCAGAAACCATCTTGTGACCACGAGATTGAGGTCATCCTCACATACCTTCCCATACCCACCCTCCACCAAATTTCTTTCAAGAAGAACCATGAACTCCAAAAGGTGCCTCTGTCATTCTGGGGATGGCCTGCATTTTTCCTTGAACTATGTATTTCTTACTTTGCTAAGTACATCTCTATGTCTCTGATTGACATGTACTGAAATTCTTTTCCATCACATAAGCCGAAGATCCTGCCGATGCCGAGTTGAGGAATCAACCCTTCTACCTCGACTGTGACCTACTGAGTGAAGGAAAGGGGAGACTCATGATTTTTCTCATGTCTGTTTTTAGGGAATTTGTTGTTGTTGTTGTTCAGTAGTAGAGACTGAACCCAGAGGCATTCTACCACTGAGCTACATCCCCAGCCCTTATTTTATTTTTGAGATAGGGTCTTGCTAAATTGCCTAGGCTGACCTTGAACTTGAGATCCTCCTATTTTAATCTCTCAAACTGGAATTACAAGTGTGGGCCACTGCACCTAACTCTTTGGGTGATTTTTTGTCTTCTCATTCTGGTTTCTTCCTTTTAGGCATGGCATAACATGACCACCGGCACTGAGACTCCAATCCTCACAGGCCCATGCCAGGCCCAATTAACTGTGTGAATAATGGGATGGGGGAAGGGTATCAAATAACCCTTAGAACTGCCACAGAGAGGAACCAAAGGGATTTGCTACCTGGCCTGGTAAGATTTTCCAGCTACTTCAAGGCTGGCCACAGGGAAGACCATTCCAGATATCAAATGGAACACTGAAATGTGCTTTGGGGTAACCAGTTCCTAAGTGCCCTGGCCTCCAATCCTGCCTTGGAAGCTTATAGGGCAAGTCCCTGTGGTAGATCAAATACATTAGGGGTATTTACTGTTGGGTCAAACAGCATTTATTTGTGTATTTATATATCTTTAATTTTAGCTGCATACTTGGATGATCAGAATCTACCTCTTTAGATGCTGGATATGTTATAGCCCCACATTACCTACTGGGAGCTCCTTGGCACACGTCATGATCAGGGGTCTACCACTC
Organism: Graphiurus murinus; assembly: GCA_004027655.1. Lineage (NCBI taxonomy): Eukaryota > Metazoa > Chordata > Mammalia > Rodentia > Gliridae > Graphiurus > Graphiurus murinus. The sequence goes on along the minus strand of PVLC010007589.1, from coordinate 2,171 downwards.
AAGGTGGAAGTGCTGATAGAGTTCTGGAGCCCTGAATTCTACCCCGATCCTCGTCCCACGGACGGTACCACAGCCCACCCAGCCATGCAGCACTGAAGATTACTCGAGAACTCCACTGGAAGGACATGCCCGCCTCTTCCCAGGAGGGGCCCTTGCTGAATCGCTGCTGGCTAGTGGTTGGCAGTATCTATACCACGTCTAACACACAGTCCTGAAAGATTCTAGGTCTGTTGTTTGTTCTCTAGTTTCTAAAACTAAAATAGATCTGGTTTTCTTATTGTTTTTGTCTTTGGTCATATTGGAGAGAGGAAAGATAAATGGCTTAGGCCCCTGCTGTCATCTTGAAACCATCTCTATCCGTGTACTTATGATCCTGGTCCTCTATCCCAGACCCACACATCTGCCCCTCCGCTGGCCCATCTAAAATGGACCATTGCCTTCCACAAGCTGCTTCCTCTTTAGTGCGCTGGTTACCCAACAACTGGACAGAGCAAGTTTAAAGCACCAGCACAGCAGAGGCTCCACACACTCTCAGGATAAGCCTCATATTTTGAAACATCATCGTGGAGATTTTATAGTCATAATATTGAGCAAGACACAAGTTGAACAATTGTACTTTTGCAGCTTAAGAGAAGGGCGCAAACTTATATTATAAAACTATATATATCCATTATATGTGTGTATACATATACATGTGTGTATACATACGTAAATGTAAATACATATTTATTTATTTATTTATTTATTTATTTATATAAGTGGTTGCCATAAAAGAAAGGTGAGCAGTTACCTCCAGGAGGAGGAAGGAGGTGTGTCCGGAGGGTGCACAGGGCTCTGGGAGCTGGTGATGCTGTTTTTCAATCAGCTTGGTGCTCACCTGGGCATCTGCTTTACGATCCTTTAAGCTGTAATTTGTTTCATGCACTTTTCCATACATGTTGTGTTATATCTTTTAAATTAAAAAAAAAAATCATTGCAAAGGAAAAAAAATCTAAAATTTTTCTGGATTTTCTTACAGCTATTTTGCTGATGGTGGCAATAAACTTATCTTCCGTGATACAGAACACTGGATAACAAAGAATAATATGTAAGTCTTTAGGTGAAAAGAGTGTGTGTGGTAGATCCCGAGGCCTTTCTAGTCCGCGGAGGGCGCACCACCGGGGAGGTGGAGCACACGTGTTAGGACCCAAAAGACAGTGAACTATGCCTAGGCAGGGCGAAGCCAGAAGAAACTCTGGTGGAGGTCCGTAGTGGTCCTGACGTGCAAATCGGTCGTCCAACCAGGGTATAGGGGTGAAAGACTAATGGAACCATCTAGTAGCTGGTTCCCTCTGAAGTTTCCCTCAGGTTAGCTGCTCCTCTCACGGACCCCGTGGGAAAGAAAGAGAGAGAGAGAGAGAGAGAGAGAGAGAGAGAGAGAGAGAGAGAGTGTGTGTGTGTGTGTGTTAGCAGGGATTGAACTTAGGGACGTTCTACCTCTGACCTACATACACTCCCAGCCTGATTTTATTTTTGTTTGTTTTAAAACAAGGTCTTGCTAGATTGCTGAGAGTCTTGGTATGTTGCCGAGGCTCCTCAAACCTGTGATCCTCCTGTCTCATGTACTAGGGATTCCAGGCATGTGCCAAGTAGTAGGATTATAGGATGTGCCACCATACCCAGCTAGATTTTGATGAAGAATTATATACCCCAAAACATTTGGGCAACATAAAGAAGTTCTTAGGCAAGTAACAGCAAGCAGAATATATTACATTTTCTAGAAAGAAAGAAAGAGAGAGAGAGAAAGCCAACTAATCATGAAATAAGTAAAAATAAAGAGTGAATATAGGAAAACGATTAAACATAGTAGACTAGACAATCTAACTGTATAAAACTATAAAAGAAAGTCTAAATAACAACTGTTACTATGGCTATGAAACAATATAAATGTCAAAAATAATTCTGGAAAACAAAGCATACACTTCTTTTCTTTAAAGAAGATGATAATCTGTTTCTTTAAAAAAGATACTTTCAAAAAAGATTTTTAAATAAGAGCAAGTGAGAGGGGACAGAAATTATATTAAACCTCTCATCATTTGGAAGAGAATAAATAGACATAACTCTATTTTTTAAATGTCAATGAAGACTTCAAAAAAGAAAATGCAAACAACCAGATGGATAACTTTTTTTTT
>PVLC010007588.1:5715-62706 GCA_004027655.1 Graphiurus murinus | reverse complement strand
TTTGCGGTACTGGGGATTGAACTCAGGGGCATTCTACCCCCGAGCTATACCCCCAGCCCTAGTTTTTATTCTTTATTTTGAAACCGAGTCTCACTAAGTTGCAGAATGCCTCACTAGGTAGCTGAGGCTGGCCGCGAACCCGGATCCTCTGGTCTCAGCCTCCCGAATGCTGGGATTACAAGCGTGCGCCACCACGCCCGGCTCTAATTTTTTTTTTATTCTAATAAGAACTTTTTTTGTTTGTGTGTGGTACAGGAAATTGAGCCCAGGGGCATTCTACCTCTGAGCTACACCCCCAGCCCTATTTTTAATTTTCATTTTGAAACAAGAACTCTCTAGGTTGATAAGTCTCATTACTTGCTGAGACTGTCCTTGAACCTTTGATCCTTCCTGTCTCAGCCTTCCAAGTACTAGGATTACGAGCATGCATCACTACGCCTGACTGACCATTTTATTATTTTTTTTTTGCGGTACTGGGGATTGAACTCAGAGGCATTCTACCTCCGAGCTACACCCCCAGCCCTATTTTTTATTGTTTATTTTGAAACCAAGTCTAAGTTGCGGAGTACCTCAGTAGGTAGCTGAGGCTGACCGCAAATCCGGATCCTTCGGTCTCAGCCTCCCGAATGCTGGGATTACAAGCGTGCGCCACCACGCCTGGCTTGACTGACCATTTTAACTGGTCTAATTTTAGTTCATTGAGGATTTCTTTGCACGGACCTCTAGAAGTGCTGTATTTTCTCTGAGGGAGTGTGAGGACAGCTATCTCTACGGATGTTTGAGTTGTTCTACCGAGGCTTGTGTCTCGGTCCCTCCTGACACTGGAGCTTACTTGGTGGTCTCCACGTCGGCATGTGGCAGGCTATGCAAGGCTCCCCTTCCTCTCCTCGTCTACCCTTGGTGTTGGCTCATGGCCAGTTGGCTAGCCTTGGGAATTTCTGCTGGAAGGGGAACACAGACATCTTTCCCGCTCACAGGTGGCGATTCCAGGCTGGTTGGGAGACATGACCCATGGGTGACTCTGCACTCACTGTCCCCTGCTTCCTGTGCTGCAGGTGAAGGCCCCTGGCCTCGTCGGTTCTCTCTCCCTTCTTGGCGACATGTTCTGTCTGACAGCAAGCAGGAACACTTTCCCTTTGCCCGCCACGGACCCCGCAGGCCTGGGAGGGTGATAGGCAGCAGCCTCTGCCTAGTGCTTCTCAGCATGGCTCCACCCAGCCGGCTGGAGTCTTGGTGGGTGCACACTCTCACCCATACCGAGTTCTCCCAGGCTGCCGTCACAGCTTAGCGCCAGAGGTGGCAGGTTCTGAGGGAGCCCACAGAGTCCCGAGACTTGTAGGCCTCTGTGCTCTCAGATGAGGAAAGCCAAAGCCACCTCCTTGAGGACACACAGCTGTGGGTGAAGATGCTGGAATTTCCCATCTCTTGGACCCCAGAGCACCCGAACCTGGTAATGAACATTAGAGAAGGCTGTGCCTCCTCCCAGCAACCTCAGCTGAGCTCTGCTGGGCACGGGGCACTCTGGTGGCTGTGCTCCCATTCGCAGTGAGCGTGTGTGGAGGCTGGTGGGGGAGCCGGAGGGCAGCAGCCGCCAGGCCCCAGGAGCCTCCTCAGGCGAGGGCACATGTCCAATCTCTTCTAGCATCAGAGCGCTGCCGCCATCATGAAACCTACTGACCTGCACTTGGAGTGAGGGGCACTGCTGCCCCAGAAAGTGGCTCTTCAAAATGGAAGGACCAGGTGGGTGCTGGGCCAGACCTCACAGCTCATCCCCACAGCTGGATTCCTCTCCATGCCAGGGACATCCTGGAGGCCTGCGCAGGGTCCGTGAACTCTGGTGGCTGTCCTGAAGGCTGAAGGGCCTGCAGCCTCGGTATCCTGGCTCTGGCTGAGTGCTGGGTCCTAGGATGCCGCCCCTGGAGGGAGCTGGGTGAGGGCATGGGAACTGCTACTTTTGCAACTTTAAACACACTTCAGAAGTAGCTGTTAAGGATCTTGGAAGTGGAGTAGGCTTGGCGAGAGCCTCGTCCCCTGGCCTTCCCAGGCTGACCTCTAGCACCCCCTCCTCTGCCCTGGCTCCACCCAGAGGACACCCCAGGGTCACCTCAAGGCGGGGGGGACAGGGACTTGCAGCCCCACCTCCCGCACAGGGCAGACAAGCCAGGGGTGCTGGGGGAGGGGTCCCAACTCATTCTCTCTTTCAGGTGGTGGTGGTAGTGGGGGAGAGCCGAACTTTTCTTTAAATCCTTAAGAACAAAATTTATTTTGTTCACTTAAAAAATGTCCTTTGAGCCGGGCATGGTGGTGCACGTTGTAATCCCAGTACTTGGGAGGCTGAGACAGGACTGCAGGTTTGCAGTCAGCCTCAGCTACTTAGTGAGGCCCTCTACAACTTAGACCCTGTTTCAAAATAAAAATAAAATAGGGGTGAGGGTGTAGCTCAGAGGTAGAATGCCCCTAGGTTCCATCCCCAGGACTGAAAAAAAAAGTCTTTTGAGAGCCAGGTGTGATGGCACATGCCTGTAATCCCCGTACTTGGGAGGCCGAGAGAGGAGGATCAAGGTTTCAAGGCCCATGTGCAGTAACTTGGTGAGATCCTGTTTCACATAAAAAAATAAAAGGGGGGGTGGCTTGGAGGTAGAGCACCCCTTGAGAATCCCTAGAAGGAAGGGGACCCCTCATGGAGTGCCCCAGCTAGTCCTGAGTCCCTGGGTGGGGCCCATCCAGGCTTCGTGTCCTTGCTGCAGAAGGCTGAGCAGAGCTCCCCGCATGCCGGGGCCAGGAGGGTCTGCAGTAGGCAGGCACTGCCCGGGGGCTCCAGCAGGCGGTGGAGCTATGCCTGGAGTCCCGGGGGTGTTGGGCACCCAGGGGGCCGACTCTCTGGGGCTGTGAAGGCCTGGGCCCGGGGTACTGGTGGGCAACGTCAGGCTTCCCTGGCAACTCAGGGCAAGGAGCTGCCAAGCCAGCTAGATATGTCCTCAGGGACCCCAGGGGGCAGCAGCTGGGGAGAAAGGACCTGGAGAGGGACGAGCCTAATGGACTAGGTCTGGGGAGCACAGCAGGAGGGGAGGAGACAGTGGGTGCCAGCTCACACAGCCAACGGTGGGCCGTGCCCGGGCCCTCCTGGCTGGCAGATGGGGATGTGGGGATTGGGGCGTCCTCCCCCAAAGCCCCAGCCCAGAGCCGCTGGGCCAGCAGTCCGGGGCTGGGCCCACCCCAGGCAGCTGGCTGGGTGTCTTCCTCCCCCTGGCTCTGGCCCTGGCCCGGGTGAGCAAACGCTGACCCACATTTCCCTGTGCTGGGCGGAAAGTAGGCCACCAGCGAGCCTGGAGCCAGGGTGTCCCGAGGCCGAGGCCTGCGGCCGCTCAGATTTTCCAGGCTGGGAAATGGCCGAGTGGGAGGAGCTGAGGGTGGGCTGCTGCGGCCCTCCCCTCCCCTCCTGCCCTGGTGCAGGCCAGCGGGCGTTTTCTCGGGCTTCCCTCTGTGGGCGCTCTGCTCCCTCCACCCTCTTCCACAGGGCCCCCCATGGCACCTGGGTGGGGGGGCATCCCACCTGGGTGGGGCCACCTAAGGGATGCTTCTTCCCGCCTCTGTCTTAATCGGGCAAGACCAGAACTAACTGGAGGCCCAGGAGGAAGCTGCTTGCCTTCCTGTGGTGGGGCGGCCAGCAGCTTTGCCCAGGAGGCCCCCTGCTGTGCTCAAAGCCAGGGCTGCTGCCCTTCCTCAAAAGCTCCCATGGGGCCTGCAGGTCGAGTGAGGGTGTGGGGCGGCTGCTTGGGATGCCAGAGGGCTTCTTAGTTTTATCGGCTGGCCAGTAGCCAGCCAGCATCCAAAGGCAGGTGGCCGGGTCCCCACCCTTGTCCCCAGCACCAGCATGGCGCAGGCCCATGCTGTGTGGCCCCACTGCTCTGGGGACAGTGGTTCCTAGGGACCAGGGCTGACAAGGAGCACATCACCTTTGCCTCCTTGAGAGGGGCAGCCCCTCCCTTCCCGCTCCTTCCCCCAGAGAGGACTGAGGCAGGGGTAGGAGAGAAGGGCCAGCCCCGGGCCTACAGGGCAGCACTGCTTACTCAGAACTACTGCCTGGGGAGGGCGACACAGTGCTGAGGGGCGTGTGGGGCGGGGGCTGGAGGTCGCCACACCTGCAGACAGCAGCCCCCTTGCAGAGCCCAGGGCTGCCATCAGCAGCTGCACCCCAAGAACAGTGGCGGCTCAGCCTCTGATGCAGGCCATGCACGTGTCAGGTGTGTGCGCATGGGTGGGTGCATGCATGCATGTGTGGATGTTAGGTATACATGTGTGTGCTTCTGGCACACTGGCCAACGTGTATGCATGCATGTGTGGATGTTAAGTACACGTGTGTGTGTGCCTGGCACACTGGCCAACGTGTATGCATGTGTGTGTAGATGTTAGGTGCACACGTGTGTGTGCCTGGCACACTGGCCAATGTGTATGCATGTGTGTGTAGATGTTAGGTGCACACGTGTGTGTGCCTGGCACACTGGCCAACGTGTATGCATGTGTGTGTAGATGTTAAGTACATGCGTGTGTGTGCCTGGCACACTGGCCAACATGGCTGCCCAGGTGTCTCCATTCCAGAGCCCTGCCCCATGCAGGTGGGGCGGAGCAGAGACCTGGCCAGTTGCCTCTTCACCTGGACACTGAGGTCTGACCTTGCTGGTCTGTGTCCCTCGCCCTCTGTGCTGCCCCAGGCGTCTCTGCTGAGTGTTCCTAAGCTGGCATGGCGCTGTACGGATGGACTCGGCAGACCAGGCGCTGTGTGGCTAGGCAGCACAGCCTTCTGGCGTTGCCTGTACTCCCTGGCTTTCCTATAACCCAGCCCTAAATCTGTGTGTTGCAGATTAGGAAACGGGAGGCCCGTCCTGGGGTGCCTCTGCCTGGGGAGCTCCGATTTCTGAGCTGTTTCCTGTCCCCTTGGCCTGCTCCCCGCTTCCAACCACATGGGGAAACTGGCAAGATGGTTTTCCTGTGGGCATGCAGCCTGCTCACCCAGGTACCCACCCCGGCCAGCAGCCCAGGCTCGGGTGCAACCAAGCCTCTACACCACCTTGAAGAACGAGAGCAGGAGAGTCCCTGCAGAGAGACAGCGTGAAAGTTAAAGCTCAAGTGCCCAGATTCCAAATCCTTCCCAGGACCCACAACCAGCCTTGTGGGTAAGGGGCGGGGCTGACTCACAGCTTGGATGGAGTCCACTCTCAGCAAAGCCGCTTGGCTAGCTTGCGGGGCCACAAGGAGGGATCATCTCTGTGCTGAAGACACCAGGGGCTGAGGGCCATCTGGTGATCCCAGCCCATCCCACACCCCAAAGGGGAGAAACGGAGTCCAGGATGGGCCTGCTCTAGAATCTCCATCTCCTGGCTCTAGTTGGGGACATGGCTCCTCATGGGTACAGTCCCTGGGAACTTGAGTCCATGTGGGCTGGGGCCACCAGCCTGGAGACTGCTGGGAGGCCAGTGCACAGGCCCAGAGGGCGGAGCTGTAGAGGTATCTTATTGTCTTGTTTGCATTACCCTAGTGATAAGTGCCATTTAGCATTTCTTCATGGGCTTATTTAACATTTGTATATCCTTTTTGGAAAAACAGCTATTTGGGTTTTTTTTTTTTTTTTTGCATTTTTAATTGATTCTTTTGACTTGTCTTTCTGTATATTAATACCTTATCAGATATGTGATTTTAAAATATCTTCTGTTTTGTGAGCTTTTTATTCATTATTGTCTTTTATGCACAAATATTTTAATTTTCATGAGATCCACTTTGTCTATTTTTTCTTTTGTTGCCTGTGCTTTTGGTGTCCTATCCAAGAAGCCACTGCCAATCCAGCGTTGTAAGGTTTTGCCTTATGTTCTTTCACGAGGTTTATAGTTTTAAGTGTTGTATATAGGTTGTTGGTCCATTCTGAGTTAATTTTTGTATATACTATTAAGTAAAGGTCCCATTTCGCTCTTTTACATGTGGCTATCTGGTTTTCTCAACATCATTTGTTGAAAAGCCTGTTGTTTTCTCCATTGAATTGGTTTTGGTGCCTTTGTCCAAAATCATTTGACCATATATGCAAAGATTTGTTTCTGGGCTCTCTATTCCATTGACCTATATGAATACTTATTACTGTATTGGTTACTGTAGCTTTGTAGTAAACTTACTGCATTATCAGACTATTGATCATTGCAGCTTGGTAGTTTATTTATTTATTTATTTCGGTACTGGGGATTGAACTCAGGGGCATTCTACCTCCGAGCTATACCCCCAGCCCTATTTTTTATTCTTTATTTTGAAACAGGGTCTCACTAAGTTGCGGAGTGCCTCACTAGGTAGCTGAGGCTGGCCGCGAACCCAGATCCTCAGGTCTCAGCCTCCCAAATGCTGGGATTACAAGCATGCGCCACCACGCCTGGCTAGCTTGGTAGTTTTAAAGTCAGAAAGCATGAGTCTTCCAGCTGTATTCTTCTTTTCAAGATTAATTTGGCAAATTGGAGTCCCTTGAGATTCCACATGAATTTCTGTATGAGTTTATTTATTTCTATAGAAACTGTATTGAGATTTTATAAGCATTGAATCTATAGATCACTCTGGGTAATATGAACAAACTTATAGTCATCCAATCTATGAACATGGGATGAGCTTCCATTTAATTATGCATTTCTGTGCATGTGTTGCATGGATATTGAACCCAGGGGTGTACTACCTGAGCTGCACCCTCAGCCCAATTTTATTTTGAAGCAGGTTCTCACTCACTTGCCAAGGCTGGCCTTAAACCTGCAATCTTCCTGTCTTAGCCTCCCAAGTACTGGGATTACAGGCATGCACCACCATGCCTGGCTCTAATTATGTTTTCTTTAATATATTTCAGGAATGTTTTGTAGTTTCCATTGTATAAGTCATTTGCTCCCTTGGTTAATTCCTAAGTATCTTATTTTATTTCTAAAAACTACTGTAAGTGGAATTACTTTCACAATTTCCTTTTCAAATCGTTGTTAGTATATAAAAATGCAACTGATTTTTGTGTGTTGACTTTATATTTTGCTAATTTGCTGAATTTATTGGTTCTATAGTTTGAGTGTGTGTATTTGTGCATGTATGCACATGTGTATAATCTTTTTTTTTTAAGTTACTAGGGATTGAACCCAGAGACATTCTACCTCCTAGCTACACCCCCATCCCTAGTTATTTATTTATATAAATTGTTTGCTGTTTTGAAAGAGTCTCACTAAAGTGCAGTCTCACTGCACTGCTGAGGCTGTCCTCAAACCTGTGATCCTCCTGTCTCAGTCTCCCAACTACTGGGATTACAGGCATAAGCCACCATGCCTGGCCCATGTATATAATCTTTAGGGTTTCTACATAAAAGATTTATCATCTGCAGACAACAAATTGACTTCTTCATTTAAAATGTGGATGCCTTTTATATTTCTTGCCTAATTGCTCTGGCTAGACCTTCTTGTCTTGTGTGGAATAGAAGTGGAGAAAGCAGGCCTCTCTGCCTTGTTCTGGATCTCAGAGAAAAAGCATGAGTTTTTCATTAATGGGATGTGTGATGCAGGTTTCTCCCATGTGACTTTTATTACACTGATGCAGTTTCCTTCTATTCCTGGGTTATAAGAAGGTTTTAAAGATTATTATTATTATGAAAGTGTGGATGCTGTTAGATATTTTCTGTGCACAAGTTAAAATCATGTGAGGTTTTCCTCACATTCTGTAAGTGGGGTGTATTATATTGATCTGTTTCCATGGATCCTAGCATTCCAAAAACAAATCACACTTAGTCATAGTGTATAATTCTCTTAAGACGCTGTGGAATTTGGACTATATTCTATATTCTTCTGGGATATCAGCCTGTGGCTTTCTTTTCTTGTAGTGCCTTAGTCTGGATTTAGTATAAGAGTAATGCAGGCCTCATAAAACAAGTTGGGAAGTGTTCCTTCCTTTTCAATTTTTTTGGGGAAAATTTGAGGACTGGTATGACTTCTTTAATGAATTCACCAGTGAAGTCCCTGGGTCCTGAATTCACCAGTGAAGTGAAATCCCTGGGTCCAGGCTTGTCTTTAATAGGAGACTTTTTATTACTAACTCAAACTCCACATCAGCAATAGGTCTTTTAGATTTTCTATTTCTTCATGAATTAAGACTCTTGCTTGGTGTTTCTATGAATTTGTCAATTTCATTGAGACTGTTCAATTTATTGGCATTCAACCATTCAGAGTACTCTCATAATCCCTATTTCTGTAGAATCAGTAGTAATGTCTCCACTTTCATCACTGATTTGGGTAATTTGAGTCTTTTACCTCTCTTAGTAAAACTAGCCAAAAGTCTGTCAATTTTGTTGGTCTTTTCAAAGAACCGACTTGTAGTTTCATCGACCTTCTCTATTGTTTTTTATTCTCTTCACTTCATTTATCTTCTCTCTTAGCATTTCTTTCCTCCTGTTAGCTTTCAGTTTAGTTTGTTCTTCTTTTTCTAGCTTTTTTATTTGTAAAGGTAGGATTGCATAAAGTTAAGTTGTGGTTTTAAACTTCTCTTATTTTTTAATATGAGTGTTCATAGCTGTAAATATCTTCCTTACCACTGTTTTCACTTGTCCCCTAAGTTTTGGTATACTGTGTTATTTCCATTCAGCTCCAAGTATTTTCTTATTCCTTTGTGATTTCTACTTTGATTTGTTGGATGCATAAGTGTGTTAACTTCCATAAATTTGTGAATTTTCCAGTTTCACTTGTTAGTTCTTATTTTAGAAGACAGATTGTATGTTATATGCCTTTTAAAAATGATTGAGACTTAATTTGTGTTCAAATCTGTAGTCGAATCTGGAAAATGTCCTATGTGTACTTGAGAAGAGTAGCATGCTATTGTTGAGTAGTGGCCTGCATAAATCTGTTAGGTCTAGTTAGTTCACTTGGTTGCTGAGATCCTCTGTGTCCTCACTTATCTTGCCTGGTTCTATCCACTGTTCAGGGTGGAGTACTGATGTCTCTATTTCTTCCTTCAATTTGGTCAATTTTTGGCTCATATATTTTGATGATTTGTTAATACGTGTTTGAACTGTTATATTTTCTTGCTATATTCAACCTGTTATTAAAATAATACTGTCCATCTTTCTCTTGAAAGCTTTTTTTATTTAAAGTTTTTTTTACTATTAATATAGCTACCCTTGCTATCTTTTGGTTACTATTTACATGGGTTATCTTTTTCCATCTCTTCACTATCAATCTATTTGTGTTTCTTTGTATGTGATGTCTCTTGTAGACAGCGTATAGTTGGATCAAGTGTATTTATTTCTTCTGTGATACTTTGTCTTTTAAGTAGAAAGTTTGATCCATTTTCATTTAAAGTACTTACTGGGGAGGAAAGACTTCTGTCATTTTGTTACTTATTTTAAATTTCTTGTAGATTTGTGTGTGTGGGGGGGGTACTGATGATTGAACCTAGGGATGTTCTGAACTACACTCCCAGACCTATCTTAGAGTTTATTTTGAAACAGGGTTTCACTAAGTTGCTGAGGCTGGCTACAAAACTGCGATCCTCCTGTCTCAGCCTCCCAAATACTGAGATTATAGGCATATACCACCATACCTGTCTGTCATGACTTTTTTTGTGCCTCATTTCCTGCATTATTGCCTTGTGTTTATTGTTTTCTCCCTTAAATATTTAAATTCCTTCCTCATTTCCCTTCATGTATATTCTAGCTACTTTCTGTATGGTGACCATGGGGAATACATTTAGCATCCTAAAGTTACAGCACTCTAATTTGAAATTGTAACAGTTTAATATCAATAAAACACAAACTGCTCCTTCTGCTCCATCCCTGCCTCTTTCAGTGTTGATGTCACAGACTTAGGTCTTCATATACTGTGTACTTAAAAATATGGCTTGTGCTTTAAAATCCACTGGTCTCTTAAGTTATGTTTAAAATAAAAGGTGGAGTTATTGGCTAACCATATGCAGGAAATTGAAAATAAACCCCACTTTCTCACCCTGCACAAGAGTCAACTCAAGGTGGATCAAAGACTTGGAAGTCAGGCCAGAGACCTTGCAGCTACTTGAAGAGGGCATAGGACCAACACTTCAACACACAGGAACAGGTAAAAACTTTCTCAACAAGACCCCAAAAGCACAAGCAACTCAAAGGAAGATCAAAACATGGGATTGCATTAAAACTGAAGAGCTTCTGTGCAGCAAAGGAAATTGTCAAGAACATCAACAGAGAGCCCACAGAGTGGGAGAAAATTTTTGCCAGCTACTCTTCTGATAGAGGACTAATATCTAGGATATACAGAGAACTCAAGAAACTCACAGCTAAGAAAACAAATAACCCAATCAAAAAATGGGCAAAGGATCTAAACAGACACTTCACAAAAGAAGAAATACAAATGGCCAATAAATGTATGAGGAAATGTTCAACATCATTAGCAATCAGAGAGATGCAAATCAAAACTACCTTGAGATTTCACCTAACTCCAATCAGAATGGCACTCATAAAAAACACCGACAACAACAAATGCTTGCGGGGATGTGGAGAAGTGGGAACCCTAATACATTGTTGGTGGGATTGCAAATTAGTGCAACCACTTTGGAAAACAGTATGGAGGATCCTCAGACGAATGGGAATGAACCTATCATATGATCCAGCAATACTACTTCTGGGTATCTACCCAAAAGAGTGAACTATTAGACCGATGCATGTGTATCTATGTTTATAGCTGCACAATTCACAAGTGCCAAACTATGGAAACAGTCAAGATGTCCATCGACAGATGAATGGATTACAAAACTATGGGATATGTACACAATGGAATTTTACTCAGCCATAAAGAAGAACAAAATCATGTTATTTGCAGGGAAATGGATGCAACTGGAAAACATGTTAAGTGAGATTAGTCAATCACAAAGAGTTAAAAAGCATATGTTCTCCCTGATATGCGGATGCTAGGGAGAAGATAGGGCATAAGAGGGTCTCCAGATGAAAAAGGAAAAACCTTAGATGAGCAAAGAAGTTGACTTAACTGAGGGGGATGGACGGGGGGGCACCCTAATGCACACGATGTACTTTCACAAATATATCAAGGTTAATTACTAAACTGAACTTGAGAAGGAGGGAGGGCGAGGGAGTGGGGTGGGAATTGGGGAAGGGGTTAAATGAGAAATGTGTGCATATATGCCTTCATCAGCTTGTACCTAACAAAGATGTATGATTACAATGCACCAATTATTATAAAAAATTTAAAAATAAATAAAAGGTGGAGTTAGAAACCAAAGGTACAATGCTAATTTTGACTATTTTTTAACTGTATTAAGACTCTTGGTCATTAAGGCACAAAGGAATAGTAGAGTTATAAGCCACTGTTACAGTGACGTTAACTCTCACAACTGCTGCTGTATCCACTTTTGTTAAGGCCTGTTTCTCCACACAGTTCCAGTTGCCATCTTCTACCCTCCTATGCAACACCGCAGGCTTTGGTTGTTTCAGGACAAGTCTAGAGGTGATGAACACCCTGAGCTGTTGCTCAATGTCTGACTCTTCTGCCTGCTCAAATCTGCCTTTGGTTCCCTCTAGTGAATTTTCATTTTCATTATTATGCTTTTCAGCTCCAGAATTTCTTTTCTCTTTCTTCTTTAGAAAAAAAGAAGTATAGGAAGCTAGATATTGGGATCTAATAATGTCATAATTCTGGAAATCAGTTTCTCCTTCCCCAAGGTTTGCTTTTGTTGTTGTTGTTGCTATTGCTGATGTTTTTGTTTTGTTTAATTTGTTGTGGGCTACCTCCATTTAAAGGATCTGTGGTAGATGCAGACTCAAGGTCTTCTCAGGCCATTTCTGAGCCTGCACCTTTCCCTGGGAAGGGATGGTCACTTTTTAACTTTTCCCACATATGTGGCTGCTTTTGAATATCCCACTAGTCTTTAATGTTTGACTCGCTAAAGGGAGAAAGGGCACTGGCCCTCTAAAGCCCTTAGACTCACTTCGGCTAGAGTGGAGGGGATCTGCAGCAACTGGTGGAGGCAGAATGCCACTGAGCTCTCTGCCCCTCTGTGACCAGAAGCAGCAGTCATGGGCCAGAGCACAGATCCCAGAAGCCTGGAAGACAGGATCATTTTTTGGGGATTGAACCCAGGGGCATTCTATCTTTGAGCTATACCACCAGTCCTTTTTTGTTTGTTTTGAAACAGTCTCGCTAAGTTGCTGCAAGTCTTGCTAAGTTGCTGAGGCTGGCCTTGAACCTTTGATTCTCCTGTCTTGGCCTACCAAGTACTGGCATTATAGGCATGCACCACCACACTTGGTGACAGGGTCCTTTTTGCTATCCTGGTTCCTGCAGATCGCGTGCAAATTGCTCCAGGAACACATGTCCGGTTGCCTACCGTGGGACTGGTGGTGACAGATGGGTAACAGCTATTACATGGAAATTAACTGCAGTCTGCTGTCCAAGCCTTCCCTAGGAATTTGTAGTCATTCAACAGGCTCCAGGGTTCCAAAGTAGTTACATCAGTCAGATTCTCCAGTACAGCTGTTGTCCAAGCGGAGAGACAGGTTCCTGGTGCTTGTGCCCCACCATGTTCCCAGAACCCTCCTGCTGTCTTGTTCATGTCCTATGCCACAGACTTTAAGTGATGTCAGTCAGCTTTTCATAAGAAAAAAACTTAAAGGAGGAGAGATTTATTTTGGCTCACAGTTTCAGAGGGTTCAGTACATGGCCGGTGGGCTCCATTGCTTTGGGCCTGAAGCAAGGCAAAACATCATGGCTGAAGGGTGCAGTGGAGGAAATCTGCTTGCCTCACGGCAGCCAGGAAGCAGAGAGAGAAGGGGGGCTCAGACAAGATAGAGTCCCCAAGGGCAGGCTCCGAAGGACCCACTCCCTTTAATTCTGTCCCTCCTCTTAGTCTCCTCCAATTCCCAACAGTCCATTTGAGTTACGAAGCCTCAATGGATTAATTCACGGATGAGATCAGAGCTCTCATGATCCAATCACCTCCTCAAAGCCCCACCTGAACACAGCTGCATCAGGACCAACCTTCAACACACGAGCTTCTGGGGATATTTCAGGTCCAAACCATAGCAGTACTCTTTCTTTCTTCATGTGGGTTTAAGTTAGTCTTGTGTTGTTTTAGTCTAAAGTATTCCCTTTAGTGTTTTTGTAGGGCAGATTTCCTACTGATAAATTCAATTTTTGATTACCTGGGAATACCTTAATACCTCCTTCATTTCTGAAGGGTAATCTTCAGATACAGATTTCTTGGATGACAGCAACTTTTTTTCATTCTGACTCTGAATGTCACCCCACTGTCTACTGTCCTCCATGGTGTATGTGAGAAGTCAGAATCTAGTTGAGGATCCCTCATATGTGAAGGGTTGCTTCTCTCTTGCTGCTTTCCAAATTCTTTGCTCCTGGCTTTGACTATTTAATTTTTTTTTTTTTTTTTTTTTTTTTTTTTTGCGGTACTGGGGATTGAACTCAGGGGCATTCTACCTCCGAGCTATACCCCCAGCCCTATTTTTTATTCTTTATTTTGAAACAGGGTCTCACTAAGTTGCGGAGTGCCTCACTAGGTAGCCGAGGCTGGCCACGAACCCGGATCCTCCGGTCTCAGCCTCCCAAATGCTGGGATTACAAGCGTGCGCCACCACGCCCGGCTTGACTATTTAATTATAACATGCCTCAGTGTGGATCTCTTTGCATGCTCCTTACTTAGAACTGACTGGGCATGTTGGATGTGTAGGTTGTTTTTCAATGTTGGGAAGCTTCAGCCATTATTTCTTCAAATAATCTTTCCATCCCTTTGTTCCTCTCTCTCCTCCTGGGACTTCAATTATGCAACTGTGCATGTGTTTGGTAGTGGCCTACATGTTTCTGAATCTTGTTTATTTTTCATCTTTTTCTTTCTCAGACTGGATAATCTTAACTGACCTATTTCCTTTTTGTGAACTCTTCTGCCTGCTCAAATTGTCTCGCGTCCCTCTAGTGAACTTTTCAATTCAGCTATTATAGTTCTCAACTCCAGGATTTCTATTTGGTTCTCCTTTTTAATTTTTACCTTAAAGTATCTCTATTTTCTGAACATCACTCTGTGTGTGTGTGTGTGTGTGTGTGTGTGTGTGTGTGTGTACTGGGGATTGAATCCTGGGATGTTCTACCTCTGCGCTACACCCCCAGCCCTATTTTACACTTTATAATAGGGTCTCACTAAGTACTGAGGCTGGGCTTCAAACTTCAATCCTCTTGTCTCAGCCTCCCATGTACTGGGATTAGAGGGGTGTGCCACCTGTCCTGGCTGAACATCCCTGTTATAATTTAATTATTTAGACATGACTTCCTGTAGTTCTGTAAACATATTTCAGACTGTTAAACTCTTCCTCTAGTATGTCCAGCATCTGGATTTACTCAGTAACAGTCCTTATTGATCACTTTCTTCCTTCTATGTCTGGGCCATACTCCCATGTTTTTCCATGTCTCATAATTTTTCATTGAAAACTTAAAAACTTGAATAATATAATATGGCAACTCTGGATATCAAATTCTTCCCACTCCTCAGCATTTATAGCTGTTTCTGTTCATTGTAGTTTATTTAGAAACTTTCCTGAATTCTGTAAGATCTGTATTTTTTGCCATGTGTGGCTACTAAGTCACTCCTGGCTTAACTCAGTGATCAGTTAATCATTGGACTGAGTTTTCCTTAAATGCCTGGAACCAATAAATCTCCCAGCCTTTGTTGTAGGCTCTCCATGAATGTTGGGGCACATTTTTGATACTGAGCCAGGCAGTTAACTCTACATTAACCCTCACTAATTAGCCTTCATTAATGTAGAGCTAACTCTACATTAGCCCTCACTTCCTGTTCCTCAATGTCAGAGTAAGAGCCCAGGCTCCCAGGTCTTTGCTGTGCATGCACACGGCCCTGGCAATATGTGGCTTCTAGATCCCTAGGGCAATTTTGTAACTTTTCAAAGTTCCCCAGAGACATCCCATTTCTCAAATTTTCTTTTTAGGTTATTTCATTAGTCTATTATTTGCTCCAACTGTTAGCCCCCACCTTGGGCAACTGCAACATTCATCAGCTGCCTATAGTTGTTTTCAACAGCCACTGGGGAAAGGCTTTTCATACTGGGTGAGCTCTGAATCATGTCAAATGAAGACAGCTTCCCAGTGTAGGATCTTCTAGGTAATCACAAGGTAATCCAATTAATGACAGCTTTCTGAAGGAAGAGAGAGAGGGAGGGAGGGGGAGAGAGGGGAGGGGGAGAGAGGGAGAGAGGGAGAGAGGGAGAGAGAGAGAGAGAGAGAGAGAGAGAGAGAGAGAGAGAGAGAGACTTTGAAAGAGCTCCAGCACTATTCTGTCTAACCCAGTGGTTACCAGGCTATGGTTCTACCACAAATGCAGGTTTAGTTTCCAAGGCTACAACACAGCTGGAGAGAAGGGGGTGGGCCTCTCCCGCAAATACAAAGCTTGCCGTTTTTACCAAAAATTTCCTATTTTCTTGATAAAACAAAAGCTCCCCACAGACTGCTGCAAGCCTTTAGTTAATTTCCAGAGTAATGGAAAAAATCTTATAACACTTTCCCGGTTTTATTGTTGCTTTTGTCAGGTAGCTAGTTAGACTTAAGCAATAAGGTAGACTGGGATGGAGATCTAAAGCACCTGAGGGAAGAAATTAAACAGGCCCTTTAACCTAATTATTTTTGGTACTGGGGAACCCAGGGGCATTCTACCTCTGAGCTACACCCCCGGTCCCATTTATTTATGTACTGGGGAGTGAACCCAGGTGAGTTCTACCTCTGAGCTACATTCCTAGCCTTATTTTTTTTATTTTGAAAAAGGGTTTCACTAAGTTGCTGAGGGTCTTATCAAGTTGCTGAGGCTGGCCTTGATTCTGTAATCATCCTGTTTCAGCCTTCCAAGTACTAGGATTACAGGCATGCATCACCACTCTCAGTTAAACAGACCCTTTTAAATAAAATTAGCTGTGGTTAGAAAACTATAACTGTATCAGAAAACTAAGCTAAACTCCTTGTAGAGCTTCACTTAGACCCTCTCCTCCTGGGAAGGGGCAGAGACAACACTGAGTCACAACATATCTTCTCCAGGAGGGAAAGGGTGGAAAGAACTAAACTCACAAAGGTGCATGTAGAGTGCTAAGCTGTGGCAGGGGGAGGCGGAGTGGAGGGAGGTAACCTCCTCAAATGCATACACATTAGGGGGAAAGGTTTCCAGGCTGAATAGAACTCGTGATATGGAAGACTCCATGCTGTTTTCCACTCCTGGAAACGGACCACTTCAAACCATCTCTCTAGAGCATAACTCCTTTGTCCCTGTTTTTTTTTTTTTTTTTTGTACTGGGGATTGAACCCAGGGGGATTCTACCTCTGGACTATACCCCCAGCACATTTTATTTTCATTTTGAAAAGGGTCTAAGTTGTGGAGGCTGGCTGTGAACCTGTGATCCTCCTTTCTCAGCCTCCCAAGTACTTCGATTATAAAAGCACCACCATGCCTGGCCCCATATCGATTTTGACTCCAGAAAGCGGCTGTTCCAGATGCTTTTCTCTGGATCATAAACACCCTACCCTCCTCCTCTTATCACTGCCTTCCTTTCAGGGCACCATCACTGCTTTAACTAAAACCTCTTGTAGTTCCCCATTTGTGCATGTGAATGCTTTCCCAGCAAAGAAGGAGTAAGACGTGAGGTGCTGCCGTATGATATTTATACTGAGGAGAAATGCCACTCAGTAATGCTTCAGTGAGGACAGAGCTCTCAGGAGCCCCTACTCTGCCATTTCTTGCTGAGATCCTGACATCTCATTCTGAAAGAAAAGACACTATGCTACTGAAAATGGACAGGCTCACGTTTAGGGAAGGTAGGCTGTTGCACTGTGGAGGAAAACGAGAGCAGAAAGCATCTGCAGATCCTCCTCCCTGGCCTGCGGCTCGCCAGGCATGGCCGCCTCCCTGAGGCTGGCAGAGCTGCTGTGCTAGCTCGGGAAGGAGGCTGCTGCATTCCCGGAGCCTCCTGCGAGCCAGGCTTGGTCTCCGTGGTCACAGTACAGAGGGTGGGCCAGCTGGCTGTGGGCCTGCCCTGCATTAGCTAATCAGCTAAGGAGAGTGGACGGAATGGGTGCTGCGGCTCAGCTTCCTTCCACCTTCCTTCCATGTGCTTTCCCTAGACAACTGTGGCCACGAAGCAGAACCCAGAACCCAGTGTAGATGCTGAACCAGAAATGCTCAGGGAAACCTGACCCAAGTGGAAGCACCGGTGGGAGGGAGGCAGCAGGGCAGTGTCGCCTGGGGGAAGGTTCCTGAGCGGGTGGGACCGGCAGCCTACCTGCTCTGCAGCTCTGGAGATCGTCCCCGAAGGCCCCACTAGAGTCTGCCTTCAGCCTGCTAAGGAGAGCCGCTTAACACCCCCTAGCAAACCCCTGCCTGCTTGTTGTGGTGGGAATTGACTTCTTTCTCTGAAGGAGCCCTGGTCAAAAATAAGACCATGGTATTCAGTTTGGCAGCACATATATATAATAAGATTGGAATGATACAGAGATTAGCATGCCCCCTGCACAAGGGTGGAGCACAAGTTCGTGAAGCATCCCATGTTTCTAAAGCTGGGCATGGAAGCTCAATGCTTGTAATCCCAGTATTTGGGAGGCTCAGACAGGAGGATTGCAAGCTTGAGACCAGCCTGAGCAACTTAGCAAGCCCCTGTCTCAAAGAATAAAAAGGGATGTTAGGTAGAGGAGCTGTAAGTGCACAAGCCCTCGGGGCAGAAGCAGGCTGGGAGAGTGCCAGTGCAGGGAGAGCCAAAGAGGCCGAAAGGAAGGAGAAGGGGTTGCTGGTGGGGGGCAGCCAGACCTCATGGCCCCATTCCTGGGGTATTAAGGCATCAGGGCTGGGGCAGTCTTTAGAAAGCGTGTGCACACAGAGACCGTGGTGCTTCACAGGAGCCAGCCCCTGGGTAAATGTTTGTTGAGTGAGCGAATGAGCAAACGAGTGTGTGCCTGTGTGGGCTAGCATGGGTGGTGTCTGTGGGTGTTCTTACATTTGTGCAGGACCCCCCTGGGCGGCCAGACATGCCGCCTGCAGGAGACAGCCTACCCCAAGGTTAGGGATCCCGCGTCTGAGTCGGCAGATGTGGCCTGGGAGCTGGGCTCTGGCCAGGTAAGGCCTGGGGCCTGTGCCACACCCCAGGGAGGGGCTGGGGCAAGCTCTCAAAGAGCCCTTGCTATGGCAGGCCTGGAGGGTCCCTCCCTGCCAGAAGCCACACAGGAAGGTAAGCAGGCCTCCCTATCACTGGCTGGAACCCGGTGCCCAGGGTTCCATGGCAGGGGCCACGGGCCTGGGTCAGGGGAGAAAAGCAGCCCTGGCAAGCATTCCCGTGTGCGCCTGCGCTGCTCGGCTTGGAATCCCACACCCGATTTGAGCACAGATCCAATCTGAGCAGCACAAACCCCAACCTTGGGGAGGGAACTTTGGAACACCAAGTGCTTGTCTAGAAGTCCATCATTAGCAACTCCTTGGGTTAACAGATACCTTTCAAAAGCTGCTAGCCGGGTGTGGTGGCACACGCCTGTAGTCCCAGTACTTGGGAGGCTGAGACAAGGAGGGTCATAGCTTCCAAGCCAGCCTCAGTGACTTAGCGAGAACCTGTTTCAAAATGAAAAAAATAAAACAGGGCTGGGGGTGTAGCTTGGAGGCAGAATGCCCCAATGCCCCTGGGTTCAATCCCCAGTACAAAAAACTAAAATAAAATAAAAGGCCAATCCCCTGGAAGTGTTGGCCTGTCAATTACTCATGCTAGACACCAAGCTGAGTTACAGCAGGGACAGAAGGGAGTCAGGGACAAGGACAAGATCACAGCTGCCAGGGAAATGGAGGCAGACGGGGACACACATTGCCCTGTAGACACCCGGCCTGCAGCCACAGCCCTGCCCATGTTCCTTCCCCTGGAAACCAGTTGACGCTGGTGGTTATGTGACCTCCAGAAAGTGCCTGTCCCCCAAAGACCTGGACACTAGTGTCTATCAACAAATCAAACTTTTTGTGTGCCTGTGGTACTTAACCCAGGGTTGTTCTACCTCTGAGTTTTATCTCCTCCCCTATTTTATTTTAAGATAGGATCTCACTAAGTTCCTGAGAGTCTCACTAAGTAGCTGAGGCTGGCTTTGAACCTGCAATCCTCCTTCCTCGGCCTCCCAAGTACTGGATTCTAGGCATGTACCACCATATCAGGCTCAATAAGTCCAACTTTTATTGTTTGCTTTTGGCACTGGGGATTGGACCTAGGGGAATTCTACCTCTGAACTATCCCCCAGCTCCATTTCATTGTTTATTTTGAAACAGGGTCTTGCTATGTTGCTGAGGCTGGCCTTGAACCTACAATCCCAAGTACTGGGATTACAGGTGGGTGCCACCACACTCGGCCTCTCGTTGAACAACAGTATCCAGTCTGCAGAAAGCACCCTCTTCACCCCAGAGCCCGCGGCCTCAGGGCTATTCGGGTCACTTGTGTGTGCTGTCTCTGAGATGCAGGAGGTGCCTGACACATGTTTAATGAGTGAATCTGTCATGGTAGGCGTGTTCATACCTGTGTGCAGAGGAACTCTCGTTTGTAGGGGCACCTTGCGAAGTGTTACCTCACGTCTTCAGTGGGAGACAGAATATGGTACCCTGGTTTACAGAGGAGCCAGAGGGTCAGAGGCGTTCCCAGTGAGCCCATGAGGGCAGTCATACAAGCTGACTCCCTATTGGCCAGGCTCCCTGCCTTGGTGCAGCACCAGCTGCACCTGGGATCCCAACCCAGAGCAACAGAAGGGGCCCCAGGCACTAAGCCTGCCTATTCCCCCAGCCTCCTCCTGTGCTCCCACGTCCCACCGTGTCCAAGAACCTCCACAGGTGTGCTTTGATGGGGGCTCTCTGCTCCCTAAGGCAGTTCCCTCCCTCGCCACCCCCCAAGTCTGAGTGTCCCAGCTGGAGCCCTGAGTTGCAGAGCCTCCCTGTGGTGGGAGAGCCCGGAGGGCTGGGGACAAGTCTTGATACCCCTGGGGCTGCTGTGCCTGAAGGCACGGACGAGCTGCCCAGCATCCTCTGCTTCCACCTCCTCCTCCCTCCCCTCAAGCCCGGCCAGCCCCTCTCCTAGGAACCCAGGGTGCTCAGTGCTGCAGGCGCTGCTCCTAGGTGTCAGGGGACGCGCTCGCTAGGAAGACATACGTCCTCACACGCACACGGCACTCGGCTGCTGGAGGAGCACCAGCCCACACTCGCACGGCCAGCCCCTCTCCGGTGGCCCCGTGCTCGCCTGCCTGGAGCGCCTCTGCCAACAGCGACAGGCCTGGCATGGGGCCATCACTTAGTCCTGGGACCCCAAGAAGGTGCAGGAGTGCTAGTCAGGCCTCCCCCAGAGGGCAGCCTCCAGACTGGATTTCGGTGTTGGTCTGGAGCAGCAGAGACCCTTTGGGGCAGTGAGGCGAAGGCCATTTCCAGGAAAGCATCCTTTTACTTTCATTCTCTGACGCACGTGCAGCAGTTTCCATAGGCTGTGTCTGATGGCCACCTTTCACCTGATAACGGGAAAGCACTCTCCCCTTCCCAGTGTCTACAAGGCTGCGCTGGCTTCAAAGACGTCAACAGCACGCTTCATCAGACTAACGGCAGGCAGGGAAACAATAGTGCAGCTATCTCCTATTAAGCCAAGCAATAAAAAGATTTGCACAAATGCAGAACCATGCCATTTCCAATTCTGAAAACTAACTATAGCTGCTTTTTTATAAAATAAATGTATGCTAACATGTAATCACTTTATTGTGTTATTTTGAAGTGAATGAATGTATTCAGAATGTGGCGAGCACTGACATAAACCCACACAAACAAATGCTCTTGGGGCCTCAATCACTACTTTTTTTTTTTTTGGTACTGGGAATTTAACCCAGAGGCATTCTACCTCTGCGCTACATCCCCAGCCCTTTTTATGTTTTTGTTTTGAAACAGTGTCTTGCTGTATTACTGAGGCTTTCCTCAAACATGTGATCCTCCAGTCTCAGCCTCCCAAGTACTGGGATTAGTCATGTGCTACCACACCTGGCTTCAATGACATTTAAAAGTGGAATGGAGTCCTGAGATCAAAAGGTAACTACTGAGTTAGTTTGTCTTTGGCTGCAGAGGCTACAGTCTAAACACTGTACACAGTTACTTCTCTGTGCTATTTATTTGAAATACAGGTTACATCATTTGTTTTTGTTTGCATTCTATTCTTGTTGATTCTATTTATTCTTACTCCACCTCTGTCTGAATATGTAAAACATCAACAGGGTTCCACAAATCAGTATGCATTTTACTTAAGCTTGAAAGCTCCCTGAGTGCTCTGATGAGCAAAGAGGGCAGCCACGATTGAGTAAGACTTCTCCCCTCTCCCTCCCCTTTCCAGTGCCTGGACCCCATGACTGAAAATCTGTAAATATCCTCCTGACGTGGAGCAACAATCAACTTCAGAATCTCTCTGCTTGTCCCAGAGGAGAGGTGGCACGGAGGCCACAGGCTCGGCGTGTGTCACGGCCTTCTTAGGGAGGGCTCTGCATCAGCACCTTGGCTTCACGGGAGTGGCCAGAGAACACAGGCACACAAATGTGGGGTCCTAGGAAGAGGCCCCCTTTCTGTGGCTCATGTTTGACCCCCCAGTCCTGATTCTCTCTGGGAGGGACCAATCCTCCCGGCATGGACCTCCTCGGCTGTGCTGTACAGATTCAGGCCACGACGGGCTAAAGGCAATTGTGTTTGGCCGGAACCCAGAGCCTCAAAATCCCAGATACCACAGTGGATAGCCCTGGGCTTCCTCCGTCCACCTCCCACTCTTCAGGCTCAGCCATGAATGTGACCTACCAGGTCATACCTGCCAGCAAGGTGTCAACAGGAAGCCCTGTGGCCCCTGGCCTGAACTCTGAGCACAGGGCTCCTCATAGCACCAGCCAGAGTAGACACTAGGAAGACAGGAGGGGAGGGAGGAGACGAGGGAGGAGAGGGAGGGGAAAAGACAAAGCAGCCAGGGCCAGCCAGGGGCGGGAGTAAGCTCTGCTGGAGCAGGGCGGCACTGCAGTCAGAGCTCTGGGGAGGGCGGAGAGCAACAGTCCCTGCCGTGCCTGCGGGCAGACCAGGAAGCCTTTCTCCCTTGTCCGTCTGCCGCTCTCTGGGGCCAGGCAGAGGGGTGCCACGGATAGGGGGAGTTGGGGGTCTCACTGGTCCGCTGGAGGCAGCAGCCTCGTGCATAAATAGGAGCTCTGGGCACTCACTGGGACCGGCCCATAGCCCCACATCCCACCTCCAGCCACTCCTGTCGGGTGAGTACTGCGTGCACCTCGGTCCCTGGGCACAGGCAGACCCAGAAGGCCCTGGCTTCCTAGAACCTTTCCCCAGCCCCAGAAATCTGCAGCCACATAGAGGTAGACGCGCCCTGGAGACTGGCCACTGGCGCTCTGCCCTTGGGCACGGGCAACACAGCAAGCGTATGCGCCAGGTCCCGGGCTCCTGCACCTGGAGGCACGCACCCCACAGCCAAGCAACCAGCCTTTAGTGTGCGTGCGAGCTCTGCACTTAGCGGTCGGGTGTGCAGTGATCCCGGGACTGTGAGCCTGCCAGTTACCCCGAAGTTCTGGCAGCTGCACTGGCGATCCAAAGGTGCTTCTCTGGATGGTGATGGGGGGGGGGGAGTCTGGGAAGCCCTCATCAGGAGACTTTGGGGGAGTAGGGGTATGCACAGGGTCTGTCTGGGAGCCCTCTCTGGTCTCACCTGGGTTGTGCTGCCAGGGACTTCTTGGGGCTAACGGTGCCCGCCCTGCTCTCCCCCGCTGCAGGTGATGGGAAACCCGAAGACAGCCGCTGCCCTGGGCGGGGCTCTCTGGGCTCTCCTCCTGGCCTCACTTGGCTCTGCCGCTGGCCAGCTGCTGGAGGGGGAGTCCCTGTGCACGGCACGGCCTCTGGCCAAATACAGTATCACCTTCACCGGCAAGTGGAGCCAGACGGCCTTCCCCAAGCAGTACCCCCTGTTCCGGCCCCCTGCGCAGTGGTCTTCGCTGCTGGGTAAGGGCAGTGTCGCACCCCCCCACACACACACACACACTGTGTTTGGTAGTGGCCTGACCCATCTGGGAGGCCGCAGTACAGGGAACAGTCCTGGTGCAACTGCATGGTACTTGACAACGTGGGCACGCTCACATCCAGCAGACTTCCATGCAAGAAGTATTTGCTAAGTACCTCCTGTGTGGGCTCTGGGAACGTGAAGGCCAAGGTGGCCAGGCAGGGGAAGGTTGGCCGGCACCTAGCCAGATGTTCCACCAACATATGGATGCAGAACGTCACCGTCTGTGACAGGAACGGACATGACTCCTTGCCTTCAGCTGAGGGGGCGGTGCTTTGGGAAGGAGGAGGTGGTGTTCACCTGGGGTGGCCAGCTAGGACAGGAGCCTGGGCACCTGCTACCTGTCCCAGCTGGCTGCTCACGCCGCCTGGCTGTGCACACAGGGGCAGCTCACAGCTCTGACTACAGCATGTGGAGAAAGAATGAGTACGTCAGCAACGGGCTGAGGGACTTCGCCGAGCGAGGTGAGGCCTGGGCCCTGATGAAGGAGATCGAGGCTGCCGGGGAGAAGCTCCAGAGCGTGCACGCGGTGTTCTCGGCCCCTGCCGTCCCTAGTGGCACCGGACAGACCTCTGCGGAGCTGGAGGTGCACCCTCGGCACTCGCTGGTAAGTTGTGGCGGGCAGGAGGGGAGGGTGAGTCCCTGAGGCTGCCGCGGCTGAGCCTCCTGGCCGCACCCAGGTATCCTTCGTGGTTCGAATCGTGCCCAGCCCCGACTGGTTTGTGGGCGTCGACAGTCTGAACCTGTGTGAGGGAGGCCGCTGGAAGGAGCAGGCGGCCCTGGACCTCTACCCCCACGACGCCGGCACAGACAGCGGCTTCACGTTCTCCTCACCCAACTTTGCGACCATTCCACAGGACACCGTGACCGAGGTGACTGGCGGCCTCCCTTCCTGGTCAGCCCACGCTGCGCAAGAGGGGGAGGCAGAGGCGGTGGGCTAGCCTGGCTGGAGGGAGAGGCGGGGGCGAGGCTTCCGCCTGCCAGACGCAGGTCTCTGCGAGTGGAGTCTTAGCTCCTGTTTAGAGAGCACTGTTTTTAGAGCCCGAGCTGGCAGCACCACAGGGGACTTTCAGATGCCCCCCCTTCCTGGCTTGTTTCCAAGCCCCCACTTCGTGGGGCTACTGAGAGGAGCACGGGCAGCCCTGCGTGGGAGCCAGGCAGAGGGCATGGCAAGACTGCTGGCAGGGCTCAGGGAGACCATGATGAACGGGTCTGGCCGTGCTAAGGTTGGCGTCCCTCAGATAGGGCCCGGGTTACAGTTTCTTTGTCAGAACTGCCCGACTAGACGCTGGGTACTGGCCCAGTGGACCACACACATATGAAGGTGGGCTTCCTGGACATCTGTGCCAACCCCTCCCCTCTTTCTCCACTCCAGATAACATCTTCCTCTCCCAGTCACCCAGCGAACTCGTTCTACTACCCACGGCTGAAGTCCCTGCCTCCCATTGCCAGAGTGACCCTGGTACGGCTCCGGCAGAGCCCCAGGGTCTTTGTCCCACCCACCCTGGACCTGACGAGCAGGGGCAATGAGATCGTGGACAGCCTCGCAGGTAATGCCCAGGCTTCCCATCCCTTGCACACCGTGGGCGGGCAGGCTGGCAGAAAGGAGGTGGCCCTATGCTCGGAGAAGGTGGTAGAACACGCAACATGTGTGGCTCGGGTGCCTAGGAGCTTAGATTTCAAGGGGAACTCAGGGTCCCCGCCGTCCACACTGGAGGGAGAAGCCACCGCTGCGTTTGTGTCCTGCAGTTGTGGGTATGTGTCACCTGGTGACCACAGTGGCACAGCTGTGCGCTCCACTCTGCCAGGATGGCCCTTGTCCTTCACAGTCTCAAAGTATGAGGCCTCCCTTGGGTACCCGAGGGTCGCCGCTCGGTGGGTCACATGGCCTGAGTCTGGGCAGCTGCAAGGGAGGGATTCATAACATTTCTTACACAATGTTGTTAAGTTTTAAAGCTTTAGGATTTCGTTAGTCTAAACACCCGGAGCTCTAACTCTTCACAGTATTTACAGCTAAGAGCAGCTTGCACTTTGACCCCGAGGGGAATAAGAAAAGAGGCCCCAGAGACAGTGGAGAGGCAACCTCCATCAGAAGTGTGCCAGAGTAAAGGGAATGTCAGAGGCAGGAGTGACACGAGTCTGTTGTGTTGGGTCCCATCTGTCCACTCACTGGCCAAGGGGGCAGAGGGTACGGGTGAAGGCATCACTGGCCCTGAGGTGAAAGCTGTCCACTAGGGCCAGCTCAGGGGGCCTCGTCCTGCCATGGCTGGCTTGGGAAGCCCCCTCCCACCAGGGCCAGGGCCAGCTCCAGCTTCTGCCATCAGGTGCTTCTGCATGGGAAGGCAGGTGTGCCTGGCAGCACTGATGGTGTCAGCCAGAGATGGAGCAGGCAGGGTGCACCCAAGGCTGGTGTCGCAGTCAGCAGGCCCAGCAGCCCTGGCACGGGAATGGACAGAGAGACTGAGCAGCAGAGGCAGATCTCTCCTGTCACAGACACTGGGGACGGGGCAGGGGTGAGCTTCCGTTTGCTTACAGAACTCAAGATGAGCGAGGACTTAATTCAGTCGGCCACACAGACAGAATTTGTTTCCCATGAAAAGCTGGAGACAGCTAAAATCTGGCATGCCAAGAGCCTCCCCAGCAGTAGGCCTAATGGTTCCTGCCTTGCTGGCCAGAGGAGGAGGCGGCTCAGGGCCCAGGCCAATGTCAGGCAGGAGGGTGAGCTCGTGGTTAACCTGCTGTGTCCTACCGGACATTTAAGACACAGCTGGCCTCACGGTGCCTCCTAGCCCTCTCTCGGAAGGCAGCCTACAGACCCTGGGCAGTGGCACCAACTCCCTGTTGGGCTTGGGGTCCTCGCTCGTGTGTCTGAGTGGATGCACCCCTTGGGTACACAGGCACATGCCACTTGCTGGTGGCACCAGCCACACCCACCACCCCTGGGGCGCAGAAGCCTGCATGGCCCACACTCTCCTGCTACTCTGGGCTCCTTGAGGGCAGAGGCTAGCCCTGGCCGTGTGGGCATCTCCGCAGGAAGCTCAGCCAGGCCCACGCAGCTCATTTCCTGCCTGCATGCTGGGTGCCTTCATCTGTAGGCCTCTGCCTCACCGGGGTGGCCGCAAGCACCGGCCCCACGCCAGGACTTCTGAGGAGCACAGCCAACAGTGTGGTGCCCCTGCTCCTGATGTACCCAAGGCATCCCAAGGCCCGAAGAAGGGCCCATGCCAGCCCCTTCCCGGAGCCTCCTGCCCACAGGCTGGCTCCTCACGCCCACCCTGACTGGCACCTGCGCCCAGGCCAGGGGCTCCAACTGCCCAACCTCACAGTCAGAAATCTGGGACGTGGCCGGGGATGGCGGTGTGCGCTTGTAATCTCAGTACTTGGGAGGCTGAGCCAGGAGGATCCCAGGTTCAAGGTCAGCCTCAGCTACTTGGTGAGGTCCTCCACAAATTAGTGAGATCCTACTTCAAAATAAAGAATAAAAAAATAGGGCTGGAGGTGGAGCTCCAAGGTAGAATGCCCCTGGGTTCAATCCCCAGTACCGCAAAAAAAAAAAAAAAAAAAAAAAAAAGAGAGGAAGAAAGAAACCCGGGAAGTGGCCGGGCCTCCTGGCTGCCATGGGGCCAGCAGATGGGGCTGAGGTTTCCCTCCAGGCTGGCTGCCCAAAGCCTTCACTCTTGGGCAGGGTTCCGGGCATAGCTCAGATACGCCTGCCTCTCCAAAGCCTAAGGGTCTCTGCAGACCCTGTCCTCTGTCTGCCGTGGAGAAAGCTGCTCCAGGTGTAGGCGTGGCTGGAGGCACCAGAACAATCACTGTGCCCAGGCACTGTGCCCAGTGCCCGGACACGATGCTCCACTCTCTTCCTTCCTGAACTCTCCCCACTCTGTGACTCGTTTCTGGGAGTCTCACCCTTTGGTGGCCGCAGACCCAGAAGCAGGATGACTGAGGCCACCATGCCTGCTGCTGACAGAGGGAGTCACACTGTCCTCACATGCACACCAGGGCCCAGGCTGGGCTCAGGGCTTCTGCAGGGTGGCCCCTCTCCAGGTATGGCTGCAGAGAAATGCTGTGCATGTGGCTGGCTTGGCATCGGTGTACGTAGAGCAACTTCATTTTGCTTTGGAAAAGTGGAAATCACTTGGTGGCTTACCGTAACACCAAAGAGATGATTTTAAAATTTACAAATATAATGGAAACAGTGGGACACAGGAAAAAAGAAAATGATACTGAAAATGCCTGAGCCCCGTGGGGGTGGGTGGGAGGGGAGGCGGGTCCCACAACCCAGCGGGCTTGCCAGCTTCCTCATTCTTCAGAAATAAGTCCACAACTAGTCCAATGCAGCAGGAGGGCCGGGCTGTGCGCCGAGCCTGTCCTGCCTGGGAGCAGGCTCCTGCACCTGGAACACTCTCTCCCCCCTAGCTGGCAGGGTCCCCCATACCCCAGGTCACAGACTGCCATGAGGCAGGCATGAATTCATTTCCCAAAGCCCAGGACACTGCAGATTCCGCCTAAAAAGGCACCACTCAAATCGTCTGCTGACCGTTCAGTGACACCCTCATGCAACTTGCTCTACAGTCCTGCTGAGGGAAGCGAGTGGAGGCGCCCCCTGGTGGTGGAGGTCTTCACAGATGAACACAGGAGTGTGGGGGGGCTCCTGCTTCCTCCCGGCACTTCCTCACAGGGCCTCCCCTCTGCTTGGTCCAGTTCCAGAAACACCGCTGGACTGTGAGGTTTCCCTGTGGTCGTCGTGGGGACTGTGTGGCGGCCCCTGTGGGAAGCTGGGAGCTAAGAGAAGAACTCGCTATGTCCGGGTCCAGCCTGCCAACAACGGGACCCCCTGCCCCGAGCTGGAAGAAGAGGACGAGTGTGTCCCCGACAACTGTGTCTAAACCCACAGCCGGGGGCTCAGGCCTGGGTCACAGAGGGCTCCCAGGAAGCTCAGGGCAGCAGGGCCTGAGGCTCGGGCAGCCTGGGTGACAGGTACTCCCTGCGCTGATGGGCGGCCAGCAGGGGGACGTCCGTGAACGGGCTCATCCCGAGGCTCCTGAGCCGCCGCTCTAAATTATGTCCTTTGTAACTTATTACTGGGTGGGGAGGCGGCCTTTGATGCAGAGAACACCCCCACCAGCACTGGGTGAAAGGCCCCCCACGCCCAGGAGTCCAGCACCCACACTGTTGTCAAATACCTCAGACCTGGCACCCCAGGCTGCTGCTGCACCCACTCCCTGCACGGCACACTGCCAGAGCAGGGCCCACCACGCAGGAAATAAATGAGGAGGGGGCATTTTCGTGTTAGTGACCTCTGCATTTGAATAAAGGCTGTCTGTTCCTGACAAACGCCGAGGGCCTCCCTCACACCTCCCTCACGCCTTTCCTGGACAGCATGCAGGGAAGGGACACGTACTGCAAGGGGCCTGTGACGTCATCGTGTCTGCAAGGTTGGGGACAGGTGCCTGGGCGAGAGGAGAGGCCAGCAGTCAGTGCCAGGGCAACCCCAAGGGCAGGGCTCGCTCATCCCACCGGCCAGATCACACACCGCAGCCGGAGCGACAGGAAACCAGAGCGGCACCTTCGGATCAGCTGCGCCCCGGGCCTCGCTCTGCTCAGTCCCCAGGGGGGTCAAGGGCCCCAACCTCAAGGATGCCCCTTGTGTCGGTCAGCTTTCTGTCACCGCGACATGGTCTGGCAGACCTACTGTTCTGGGGCCCGTGGGGAGGCGGCAGAGCACAGCAAGGAATGCACAGTGGGGCAAAACCGTTGACTTCATGGCTAGGAAGGAGGAAAGGATGCGGCTGGGTCCCACTAGCCCCTCCAAGGGCATGCCTCCAGTGACCTAAGGCCTCCCGACAGGCTCTGCCCCTTAAAGGTGCCACCACCTCCCGGTAGTGCTACTCTGGGGAATGAGACTTCAACACATGGGCCTTAGGGGGGCTTTCCAGATCCAAGCCACAAGGGCTTGATGTGACCTGCTAGGGGCTTCCCGTGGGCCAGGAGCTCAACACCATCCTCCTTGGGGGTTCCAGAGCCCCTCGCACCTGAGCCTGGGCAGGCCAACTTTGGAGGTAGAGGCACTTAGGAGATAGCTCCTCCCCTCCCTTCCCCCAAATGTAAGGAGTGTGCCGCTTTTGCTCCTAGGGAACCCTGGTAGACCACTTTTACAACTGCCTAAGACTTTCTACCCGTGAATGAGAGACCCCAGGCTACCTCCCACCACCTGGCATCCTTGAAGATTCCTGAACATACACCCATGCTCACAGGGCATTAATTCTAAGGTAACCATGGAGATCTGAGAACCTGGTTAAAAGTTCTCCTTAAAGTTTTCTGGACTGGTAATGTCCAGGAAGGAGGGCAAGCCCAGAGGATGCACGATGTCCCAGGATCCAAAGCATCCCAGGAATGTGAGCTCACAATCAAAACCCACCACACACAGAGCACATGGCCGCGATGCCCTCAGCTGTGGGGTCAGCAAACTCCAATACCAGAACTGCCAGCCACCGTGTTAGGATTATCAGGGCCGGAATGTCAGGAGGACAAACCAAGGTAGACCATAGAAAGGTGACAAGATGGACTTAAACTTGAACGGACAAAGCTCCAAATGACTATGATTGTGAGAGCAGATTCACAAACCATGTGCTGCAGCCGGGCATGGTGGTGCACGCTTGTAATCCCAGCATTTGGGAGGCTGAAACCGGAGGATCCGGGTTCGCGGCCAGCCTCAGCTACCTAGTGAGGCACTCCGCAACTTAGTGAGACCCTGTTTCAAAATAAATAGTAAAAAAATAGGGCTGGGAGTGGAGCTTGGAGGTAGAATGCCCCTGGGTTCAATTCTCAGTACTGCAAAAAACCCCCATGTGCTGCTATGGAGCTGCAAAGTCCCAGAGAACACTGATGGCTGAGGAGACCCCTGCGGGCCCCTCCTCCTCCTCCCCTCCCTCTTGGGGCATGGAGCTGGGCGGGCCACAAGAAGCCTTAGTACAGAGAGCAACAAGAAGGGGTGAAGGCAGGAAAGGGAGGAGAGGGCTCTGCAACCACCCAAGAAAACCACAGCGCCTCCTGGGCAAGTGGAAAGAGAGGGAGGCTATGGGTCTGACTTACTGACGAGGCAAGACAGGTCTTACAGACCTGAGTCAGACTCACCCCCGGAGATATCTAAGTCTTTCCAGGTCAGCCTGGGGAAAGGAGGGGCTGAGCAAGGACAGAGTCCACACCCGAGGATCCTCTGCAGGGTCTGTGGCCCTCTTGCACACTCAACAGCCCAGGGTAGGGGAGCTCTTACCGCTGGGAAAAGTCGATTTTTGAAGGCCACTGAGCTGGGCCAGCAGCACAGCTGACACAGGGAGCCTGGTGCCCCAGGCCAAGCAGGGCCTCGAAGCCAGCAGCACATCTAGGGAACAGCGTAGAGTAAACCCACAGGATGCTTTCCCGACCCCCAAGGCAGTCTCTGGCCCCCACAACCAAAAGCAAGCAATGAATGCAACACAGAAGTCATCCAATGGCAAGAAAACGGTCACAAATACTGATGGAAAGTCAGCAGAAAACGGCCAACGAATTTAGGCACCCAAGATCACAGAGAGTGAAACTGTCAAGCAATATCTAAGAGGGAGAACAAAAGCAACCAATCGACAAGAGGCAACTGGAAAGAGACCATTCTGGAAAGGAAGCGACAAAGGCTGTCAGTGGACTACAGAGCTAAGTAGGCATCGCTAGAGGGAAAACGAATGAGCTGGAAGACACGGCTGAAGACATGGCCCAGAAAGCAGCACGGACAGCCAAGGAGAAGGGACACTGAAAAAAGCCACTGAGGATAAAGTGGGAAATTCCAAGAAATTTTAAAATTATGACTCCAAAGGAGATAACAGAGAGAATGGATCAAGGACTGGAAATGAGACCAGAAACTTTGAAACTACTAGAAGAAAACAGAGGACCAACTCTCCAACATGTAGGTCCAGGCAGAGGCTTCCTTAATAAGACCCCTAAGCTCAGGAAATAAACCCAAGAATCAATAAATGGGATGGCATCAAATCAAAAAGCTTCTGCACCGCAAAGGAAACAGTCAAGAGCATGGAGAGAGAGCCTACAGGATGGGAGAATATCTTTGCCAACTACTTCTCCAACAATGAGCCAATATCCAGAATATGTAAAGAACTTAAACAAAAAAACAAAAACAAAAACAAAAAACACCCAACCAATAGATGGGCAATTGAGCAAAATGGCCACTTCTCAAAAGGAGAAATACAGCCAGTGTGTCGGCTTGTGCTTGTAATCCCAGTACTTGGGAGGCTGAGACAGGAGGACCACAGGGTTGAGGCCAGCCTCAGTAACATAGCAAAACTTTCAGCAACTTAGTG
The DNA here is from genome assembly GCA_004027655.1 of Graphiurus murinus. Taxonomy (NCBI): domain Eukaryota; kingdom Metazoa; phylum Chordata; class Mammalia; order Rodentia; family Gliridae; genus Graphiurus; species Graphiurus murinus. Next base: position 31,239 of record PVLC010007588.1, on the reverse strand, counting down.
AGACTGCTTCAAAATAAAAAATAGGGATAGCTGGGGATGTAGCTCAGAGGTAGAACATCTATGAGTTCAATCTCCAGTAACATGGAAGGGGTGGGGAGAGACAGAAAGACAAATGGCAAACAGCAAAAAAAAAAAAAAAAAATATATATATATATAATATAAAATATATATACATATATATTTATATATATAAAATATATATAATGTTCAACATCCTTAGCAATCAGGGAAATGTTAATTAAAACTACACTGAGAGCCGGGCGTGGTGTCGCATGCTTGTAATCCCAGCATTTGGGAGGCTGAGACCGGAGGATCTGGGTTCGAGGCCAGCCTCAGCTATCTAGTGAGGCACTCTGCAACTTACTGAGACACGGTTTCAAAATAAAGAATAAAAAATAGGGCTGGGGGTGGAGCTCGGAGGTAGAATGCTCCTGAGCTCAATCCCCAGTACCGGAAAAAAAACAAAAACAAACAAAAAACTACACTGAGACTATATATCATGAAGAATACAAAAAATAGCTGGGTGTGGTAGTGCACACCTGTAATCCCAGTAGTTGGCAGGTTGAGACAAGAGGATGGCAGGTTCCAGGCTAATGTGTGATAACTTAGTGAGACCCTGTTCCAAAATAAAAAATAAAAGGCTGGGGGTGTATCTCAGAGATAGAAAGTCCCTAGGTTCAATCCCTAGTACCCCCCAAATTAAAAAAATAATAATAATACCAACAATAATAAATGCTGGGGAGGATGTGGGGAAGAAGGAATGTTCATACATTGTTAGTGGGAATGTAAATTAGTACAACCACTATGGAGTTCAGTATAAAAGTTCCTCAAAAAAGTAGGAACAGAGCCGGGCATGGTGGCGCACGCTTGTAATCCCAGCATTTGAGAAGCTGAGACAGGAGGATCTGGGTTCTCAGCCAGTCTCAGCTACCTAGTGAGGCACTTCGCAACTTAGTGAGACCCTGTTTCAAAATAAAGAATAAAAAAAATAGGGCTGGGGGTGTAGCTCGGAGGTAGAATGCCGCTGGGTTCAATCTCCAGTACCACAAAAAAAAAAAAAAAGGCAATCCTGCATGAAGCGAGTCTACTGGTGTTACATTTCCAACACCCTGTGCTTACTTAGTGTCCCTGTGTCATGTTTGGGTAATTCTCTCAATATTTCATGCCTTTTTATTATTATATCTGTTATGCTGATCTGTGATCAATGCTCTTCAATGTTACTCTTGTAATTGTGTCATGTTTTGGTAATTCTCCCAATTTCATGCCTTTTCATTATTATGATATCTGTTATGCTGATCTGTGATCAATGTTCTTCAATGTTACTCTTGTAATTGTTTCGGGATGTCACAAGCTATGCCCAAATAAGATGGCAGACTGAATCCATAAACGTGTGTATTCCGACTGTTCGGACTGGCCATTCCTGTCTCTGTCTCCCTCTTCCTTATTCCCTGAGACACAACAATATTGAGTTAGAACAATCAATAACCCCGCAGTGGCCACTAAATGTCCAAGTGACTAGAAAGATCACATGTCTCTCACTCTAAAATCAAACACTAGCATGCCTGTAACCCCAATACTTAGGAGGCTGAGACAGGAGAATTGAAGGTTCAAAGCCAGCCTCAGCAAGGCCCTCAGCAACTTAGTGAGACACTGTTTCAAAACAAAAAATAAAATAGGGCTGGATATATAGCTCAGAGGTAGAATGTCCCTGGGTTCAGTCCCCAGCACCACACACACACACACACACACACACACACACACACACACACACACACACAATTAGAAATGACTAAGCTTAGTGAGGAAGAAGAGGCATGTTGAAACGGAGATCGGTTCAAATCTAAGCCTCTTGTACCAAGCAGTCAGCAAAGCTGAGAATGCAAAGGAAAAGTAATTGAGAGAAATGAAAAGTGCTACTCCCCTTAACACATAAGTGATAAAAAAAGAAAAATAGCCTTATTGTATGAAAAAAGCTTTAGTGGTCAGGATAGAAGAATAAACCAGTCACAACATCCCTTTAAGCCAAAGCCTGATTCAGATCCAGGCTCTCACTTGCTTCAATTGTACAAAAGCTGAGAGGGGAGAAGGCTGCAGGAGAAAGTTTGGAGCTAGCATAGATTGGTTCACAAGGCTTAAAACAAGAAGCGTTTCCATATCATAAAAGTGCAACAATGTGCTGCTACCTGTAAGAAACTCTACCAGTCTACCAGTAAAGGCATAGGTAGACCACACAGACTGAAGTGAAGGAATAGAAACCTGATATATCATGCAGAAAGAAACCAACAACAAGCAAAACACTAAGTGTGGTGCATACCTTTGTAATCCCCAATACTCAGAAGGCTAAGGAAAGAGGACTGGAAGTTCAAGGTCAGCCTGGGCAACTTGGTGAGACCTTGACACAAAATAAAAAATGAAAAGGGCTAGATTTTTAGCTCAGCAGTAGAATATCCATAGATTCAATCCCTGCTACCACATTAAAAAATAATAGAAAACAAGCAAGGGGGGCTACACTTATATCAGGTAAAATAGAATTTAACTAAAAAACTATAAAATGGGATAAAGAATGTTACTACATAATAATAAAAAGATCAATTCAATAAGAAATAACAATTGTAAATATATATGCATCCAATACTGGAGCTCCCAATTTTATGAAGTAAACATTATTAGATCTAAAAGGAGAGACCGACTCTTATACAATAATACGGATTTCAACACCCCACTTTCACCAATGGAAAGGTCATCTTGACTAAGAAACAGCAGAGTTAAACTATACTATAGACCAAATGGACCCAAAACACTTCATCTAACACCTGCAGAATACACAATCTTCTCATCTGCCCATGGAATGCTCTCTAGGATAGACCATATGTGAGGTTACAAAACAAGTCCCTACAAATTTAATAAACTTGAAATCATAGCATGTACATTCTGATTACAATGGAATAAAACTAGAAATCAACAAGAGAAATTTTAGAAATTGTACAAACAAGCCAGGCGTGGTGGCGAACGCTTGTAATTCCAGTACCTGGGAGGCTGAGACAGGAGGATGGTGGGTTCGTGGCCAGCCTCAGCTACTTAGTGAGGTCCTCTGCAACTTAGTGAGACCCTGTTTCAAAATAATAAAAACAGAGCTGGGGCGTAGCTTGGAGGTAGAATGCCCCTGGGTTCAAACTTCAGTACTGAAAAAAAAAAAAAAGAAAGGAAGGAAGGAAGGAAGGAAGGAAGGGGGGGGAAAGAACGAAGGAAGGAAGGAGAGAGAAAAAAGAAATTGTACAAATTTATGGAAATTAAGCAACATTCTCATAAACAACCAATGGGTCAATGAAAAAATCAAAAGGCAAAATTTCTTGAAACAAGGAGCCAGGTGTGATTGCACATACCTGTAACCCCAGTACTTAGGAGACAGAGACAGGAGAGTCACAGGTTCAGGATCAGCCTCAGCAACTTAGAGAGACTCTTAGCAACCTAGTGAGACTCTGTTTAAAAGAAAGGGGTAGGGGGTTGGTGGTGTAGCTCAGAGGCAGCATGCCCCTGGGGTTCAATCTCCAGTACCAAAAAAAATTTTTTTTTCTTGAAACAAATGAAAATACAAAATACTAAAACTTAAGGGAAATAGCAAAAGCAGTACAGAGTGAAGTTTATAGCAGCAAGTGCCTATACAAAAAAAAAAAGAAAGAAAGAAAGAAAATAGATTTCAAATAAATAACCTAATGATGCAACTCAGGGAATAAGAAAAGCAGAAAATCAACCCAAAACTTGGAAGGAAATGAAAAATAAACAACAGAGCACAAATAAATGAAACAGAGGCTTAAAAGACAATACAAAAGAGCAACGAAACAGGCTAGTGTTTTGAAAAAACACACAAAATTGACAAACCTTTAGTTTTGGGTTAGTTAAACCAACTAAGAAAAGTAAGAGAGTAGACCCAAATAAATAAAATCAGAGATGATAAGGAGACATTATAACCAATAACACAGAAATACAAATGATCTTTAGGAACTATTAGGAACAACTATATGACCACAAATTGAAAAACCTAGAAGGAATGGATACATTTTCTGGGCATATAGTTACTGCTAAAATTAAACATAGAAAATAGACCAGTAACAAGATTGAATCAGTAATAAAAAGTCTCTTAACAAAGAAAAGCACAGGATCAGATGGCTTCACTACTGAGCTTACCAGACTTTTAAAGAACTAATGCCAATTCTTACTATTCCAAAATTTGGAAAGAGAAGTAACTCTTCCAAACTCATTCTGTGAGGCCAGAATTACCCTGACACCCAAACCAGACAAGGACACAACAAATAAAGAAAACTAAAGACCAATATCCCTAATGAACGTAGATATAATTTTTTTTTTTTTTTTTTTTTTTTTTTTTTGCGGTACTAGGGATTGAACTCAGGGGCATTCTACCTCCGAGCAATACCCCAGCCCTATTTTTTTTATTCTTTATTTTGAAACCGAGTCTCACTAAGTTGCGGAGTGCCTCACTAGGTAGCTGAGGCTGGCCTCGAACCTGGATCCTCCGGTCTCAGCCTCCCGAATGCTGGGATTACAAGCGTGCACCACCACAACCGGCTATAAAAATTCTTAATAAGACACTAAAAATTGAATTCAACAGTGCATAAAAATGATTGTACACCATGATCAAGTGGGATTTATCCCAGGGATGCAAGAATGATTCAGCATGTGCAAATCAATAAGTGCAATACATCAAATTAAAATAACGAAGTATAAAAACTATTTGGTCATCTAAACAGATGTAGAAAAAGCATTTAAGCCAGGCATGGTGGCGCACGCTTGTAATCCCAGCATTTGGGAGGCTGAGACCGGAGGATCCGGGTTCGCAGCCAGCCCCAGCTTCCTAGTGAGGCACTCCGGAACTTAGTGAGACCCGGTTTCAAAATAAAGAATAAAAAATAGGGCTGGGGGTATAGCTCGGAGGTAGAATGCCCCTGAGTTCAATCCCCAGTACCGCAAAAAAAAAAAAAAAAAAAGAAAAGCATTTAATAAAATTCAACATTCCTTCATCATAAAAAAAAAACAGGTATAGAAGTAATGTACTTTGACACAAAAAACACTGAATAGGGAAAAGTTGAAATCATTTCCTCTAAGATCAGGAACAAGACAAGGTGTGTGCGTGTGTGTGTGTGTGTGTGTGTGTGTGTGTGTGTGTGTGTTTTACAGGGGCATTCTATCTGAGCTGCTCCTCCCCAGCATTATTTATTTATTTATTTACTTATTTTTGCAGTACTGGGGATGGAACCCAGGGGCATTCTATCTCTGAGCTACACCCCCAGCCCTATTTTTTATTCATTTTTTGAAACAGGGTCTCACTAAGTAGCTGAAGCTGGCTGTGAACTCGGATCCTCCAGTCTCAGCCTCCCAAGTACTGGTATTACAAACCTGCAACACCACACCCGGCTTATTTATTTATTTTTGAAACAGAGTCACACTAGGTTTCTGAGGCAGATTTTGAACTACGATCCTCCTATCTCACCCTCCCAAATATTGGAATTAGAGCCATGTGCACCACACCTGGCTAGGATGTCTACTTTTACCACCTTTATTCAACATAGTATTGAAAGTCGCAGTCAAAGCAATAAGACAAGAGAAAAATAAAAGGCATCTGAATAAGAAAGATGGAGGTCAAATTATCCCTTTCTGAACATGGCATGATTTATACAAACAAACCTAAAGACTCCACCAAAAAACAAAACAAAATGTTTGAACTATTAAGCAAATTCAAAAGTTGCTTTATTAGTAATTAAATTATTAATGAAATTATTGAATGAATTAGTAATGAAATTATTGAAAACAGATTTAAAATAAAAGCAGTCCCATTCACAATAGTTACCAAAAAAAAAAAAAAATCCTTGAGAATAAACTTAACCAAGGAAGTAAATGATCTTGAGGTGGTGGGTCCCTTTAGGCAGAAGTCTTAGGCAAGCGCTCTTGGCCCCTTGACTGAAGGTCAACAGGGCATCCCATAACTAAACCGGGATGTGGAAAGGAATTTCAACTGCTATTATCTGCTTCTGTAACCTGCTTCACAGCCATGGTATGAAGAAGCTCTCTTGCCACAAGATAGCATCTGAGTAAAATATGTTGTTTGTTCTGAATGAACTCCTGGTGTTTGTCAAACAATGTGATGATTTTTATAACCATGAAAACTTGACTTTTCCATATCCCCCAACTCTGTAACCAAGGGGTATAAAAGGCTACAACTGACATTCAGGACAGCAGTATCTCCGAGTGCTGTCTGCCCCGGCTGGCCGGAATAAAATGACCTTTTTGGCACTATGGAGTCTGGTGTGTCTCTGTGAGTCACCTCACAACAATCTCTATGTGAAAAATTAGAAAACACTGATAAAAGAAATTGAGGAAGACACACAAAAACAATGGAAAAACATCCCACGTTCATGGGTTGGAAGAATATTGTTAAAATGTCCATGTTGAGCCGGGAGTGGTGGCGCACGCTTGTAATCCCAGCATTTGGGAGGCTGAGACTGGAGGATCCGGGTTCGCAGCCAGGCTCAGCTACTTAGTGAGGTATTCCGCAACTGAGACCCTGTTTCAAAATAAAGAATAAAGAATAGGGCTGAGGGTGTAGCTCAGAGGTAGAATGCCCCTGAGTTCAATCCCCAGTACCACACACACACACACAAAAATGTCCATGTTACCCAAAGCAATCTGAAGATTCAGTGCAATTCCTATAAAAATCCCAATTATATTCTTAACCAAAATAGTAAAAACAGTCCTGAAGTTTGTTTAGGAAATACCCTAAACAGCCAAAGCAATCCTGAGCAAAAAGAAGCTGGAGGCATTATAATACATTTCACAACCTACTATAAAGAATAGTAACTGAAGCAGCATAGTATTAGTATAAACACAGACACAAAGACCAATAGACCACTGAACCCAGAAATAAATCTACATAATCACACCATCTGGTGCTTCCGTCCTCCCTCCCTCCCTCCCTCCTTCCTTCCTGTCACTGAGGATTGAACCTAGGGGCACTCAACCTCTGAGCTACAGCCCAGCCCTTTTTTATTTTTTGTTTTAAAACAGTCTTGCTAGGTTGCTGAGAATCTCAATATACTGCTGAGGCTGTCCTCAAAGGTGATCCTCTTGTCTTGGCCTCCCAAGTTCTGGTATTACAAGCATGTACCACCAAGCCCAGCTTGCTGATAGTTTTTTGTTGTTGTTGTTTGTTTTTTGACAGTACTGGGGATGGAACCCAGGGCATTCTACCTCTGAGCTACACCGCCAGCCCTATTTTGTGTGTGTGTGTGTGTGTGTGTGTGTGTGTGTGTGTGTGTGTGTGTGTGTGTGTGTGTAGTACTGGGGATTGAATCCAGGGGCATTCTACCTTCAAGCTACACCCCCAGCCCTATTTTTTATTGTTTATTTTGAAATAGAGTCTCACTAAGTTGCAAAGGGCCTCACTAAGTAGTTGAGGCGGCTGTGATCCTCCTGTCTCAGCCTCCTAAGTACTGGGATTAAAAGCCTGCGCCACCACGTCAGGCTGCTGACAGATTTGATCTTGATCAACCAACTGATTTTCAACAAAGAACCTACACTGGAGAAAGGAAGGTCACTTCAATAAATGGTGTGGGGAGAACTATCTATGTACAGAAAAAATAAGCTAGATCCCTGTCTCTCACCATATACAAAAATACTCAAAATGGATCAAAGACATAGATGTAAGACCCAAAACTACGCAAGAAAACACAGGGGAAATACTTCAGGACATAGGGCAGGGCAAAGAGTTTTTGGATATGACCCCCAGAGCACAGGCAACAAAAAGCAAAAACTGACAAATGGGATTATATTGAAACAGAAAGCTTTTGCACAGCAACTGAAACCCGGAGTGAAGAGAACCTATAGAATTCCCACACTAGTCACCTGACAAATGGTTAATTTCTAGAATATATGGAGAGCTCACCCAACTCAACAGCAAAAACAACAAATAATCTAATTCACATTTCTCAAAAGTAAATATTCAAATGGCCACAAAGTACATGGAAAAATGTTCACCATCATTAATCATCAGGGAAAGGCAAATAAAAACCATGAGATATTATCCCACCTCAGTTCAAATATCTGTTATCAAAAAGATAAGCCAGAGCTGGGCTTGGTGGTGCATGCCTGCAACCCCAGTACTTGGGAGACTGAGACAGGAAGATTGCAAGTTCAAGGACAGTCTCAGCGACACAGGGTTAGACTATCAGCAATGTAGCAAGACCTTGTTTCAAACAAACAAATAAGCAAACAAACAAACAAACAGGCTGGGGGTGTAGCTCAGAGGCAGAATGCCCCTGGGTTCAATCCTCACTGCAAGGAAGGAAGGAAGGAGAGAAAAGGAAAAGGAAAAGGAAAAGACAAGCCAAGCTTGGTGGCATGGTGGCACACTCCTGTAGTCCCAGTACTTGGGAGGCTGAGACAGGAGGATCACAAGTTTGCAGCCAGCTTCAGCAACTTAGCAAGGCCCTCACCGACTTAGTGAGACTATGTTTCAAAAATAAAAAATAAAATAGGGCTGGGGATGTAGCTCAGAGGTAGAATGCCCCTTGGTTCAATCCCCAGGAATACACACACACCTGACAAAAAAATAACAAATATTGGCAAAGATGTGGAACCAAGAGGGCCCCACTGTTGATGGGCATGTAAATTACTACAGGAAGTAAAGTTGCCATGTGGTGTTGGGGGCCATCTTAGCCCATGTGATGAGGTCACCATTTTGGGCCAGCTTAGCCATGTACACAGTACATGCTAAGTAGAAATTGTCTGGACTGGATGGGGCCAGAAGATGGACCTTGATGACCTCCTATCCTCCCTGAAAATGTTTACCTTGCCCCTCTCTACACTTAGCTTGTCACTACCACTCCCTAAACCTAGCTCGTGACCTTTGCCTTTCCCTAAAATTTAACTTGTAATCCTAAACTTGCTCGGGCCCTCCTTGCTGATTGCTTTGCTTAAACCCTCAATAAAAAGAGATCCTAGCTATAGGAGGAGGAGAATTGCCTGGCTCCTTCTCGGCAAACCCCAATATTAAAAAAAAAAAATTCTGGACCCAGAGTCGTTCATGTGAGGGACTTCAGCAAGCAGCAACGTGGCACCAAGACCATCACAATGGGACCCAGCAATCTTACTACTAGGTATACATCCAAAGGAACTGACATCAGTATGTTGAAGAGCTATCAGCACTGGCATGTTTACTGATGGATAAATGAATTAGGAAAACGTGGTACATATACACAATGGAATATAATTCGACTGCAGAAAGAATGAAATTCTGTCATTGACAGCAACAGGGATGGAACGAGAAGACATGTTAAGTGAAAAAAGTCAGGCACGGTAAAACAAATAACACATGTTCTCACTTATATGTGGAAGCTAAAACATTGATTTTAAAGAAGAAGAGAGTAAAATAGTGATTTACCAGAGCCTGGGAGGGTGTGTGGGAAGAAAGATGGAGAGAGAATGGTTAATAGATACAGGTATGCAGCTGAATAGGAGGAATGACCTTTAATGTTCTATAGTACAGTAGATAATTATGGTTGACAACAACAGTTGAATATTTCAAAACAGCTAATAGAAAAGATTTGGAATATTTCCAACACAAAGAAATGAAATATGAGTAAGGTAACAGATATGCCAATTGCCCTGAATTATAATAGTTTAAAGAAGCCCCACTGGTTACTATAGGAGGATTTTAGGGCACCACTGCATTACTTTGAAACCTGATAATTTAAGGGAAGGATTGAGCCTATAGACTGCCTTTCCTGTACTAAGTCTGTTTCGGCCAAGCCCGAGTCTAACCCAGTCATTAGCTCCTCGCGAGTATAAACAGGAGGAAGGACAGGCAGCTGCTCAGCACTCAGTGTGGCCGAAGGAGCAGCCGCACAGTGCTCAGGCTCCCTCCAGGCCCCAGAATCCGGAAGTGAAGGCGACAAGAGCCTCAGGCCGTCTGTGTGCACACTGCAGTGTGTGCTGAAGCAAAAATCACCGAGGAAGCTCGGCGTCATGCTACATGCCTGTGATCTCAGTACTTGGGAGGCCGAGACAGGAGGATGGCAAGTTCAAGGTCAGCGTGCAGAAACTCAGCAAGACCCGGTATCAAAAACTAAAATGGGATAGGGGTGTATGTAGCTCAGAGGCAGACCACTCCTGGGTTCAATCCCCAGGGCAACACACACAGACTCAGAGTCTCATCCAGGATAAGGCCTTAGTTAAAATTGTGGCTCTTGGCCAGGCATGGTGGCACACACCTGTAATCCTATTACTTGGGAGGCTGAGACAGGAGGATCGAAGATTTGAGGCCAGCCTTGGCAATTTAGTGAGGCCCTCAGCCAATTTAGTGATGCCTTGTGTCAAAATAAAACATTAAAAAATAGGGCTGTGGGTGTAGCTCAGAGGTAGATGCCCCTGGGTTCAATCCCCAGCACACAAAAAAACAAACAAGTGGCTCTCACCTCTTCTCAGCCCAGAACATCTTCATTTCAGCACACGCCTCCTGCACCAGTCTCTCTTCTACCCTCCCGCTTCTCATCCTCCAGGACACTCACTTCATTCCTTCCTCCAACCTCCTGCCAAGCAGTGGCACACCCAGGAACCGGCCAGGCCCGGTGGTCGCAGAGGCCTGATTGGGCACTCAGCCCTCAGGGCTCCCCCAGCACCTCTCCCCTCAGAACACTTCAAGATCCTTAAAAAGCAGCAGATTAAAAGGAACTCTGACACCATCATGCTTGAACGGTGCTAAGGTCCAGATACCGTCCTATCATGTTTACTGGGATTTGCTGCAATTACCTGCTCAAGTGCAGGCGCCATATGTCACTTCTCACAAAAATCAATTTTACAGAATTACCCAATGAAATCCAAGCAAACAATAAGCAGCGTCTCTTACAACTGATGTTTCAAAGAAAGCACTACCAGGAGCAGCTAATGCAACAGAGATGCAAATGCTGGCACTTCTTTTATGCTTGGGGTTTTCGCTTTCCTCTGCTTTTTATTTCCACGCAGGGGAACGAGAGGAGAAATGTATAATAGAAGACATTCCAAATGACACATGGGTAACAGGTAGGTTACATGGCCTCGGCTGAAGGTGAGATCAGGACGTCATTTTGTGGTATTATGCTAATCTCTTGAAGTCTATGTTATTTGGTGGTGAGTGTAATGCTGTATGGTTTTCTCTTGATCGTTTATCAAGTTATGAAAATAGTGTAAAGAGTAAAATTGTGTAATTCATAAAACAGGAAGACTGAATGTGACACCACAAAATCCAAGTTTGAATGGTTTTTCCAGTTGTCAGTTTTCCTTAAGTAAAAGACTCTCTGGGAAGCCATGGTGGTGCGTACCTGTAATCCCAGTACTTGGGAGGCTGAGACAAGAGGATCACAGGTTTAAGGACAACCTCTGCAATGTAGTGAGAGTCTCAGCAACCTAGCAAGATTCTGTTTCAAAATGAAAACTAAAATAGGACTGGTGGGTGTATCTTAAAGGTAGAATGCCCCTGGATTCAATCCCCAGTACCAAAAAAAAAAAAAAAAAAAAAAAAAAAATCCCCATTGCCATTTAACATGCTAATTGTGGCTGAACACTCAAACAGATCAGAGGTCTTTAGATCTGCCCAGTCAAACAGGACACCTGCACCAGTCCACATGCTTTCTGAACCCCAGCCTCTTGGAGCCCTATGGTGCCCATGGGGAGGGGGTCCTGGGGGGAGGCATGCTGGTGCAGATCCAAGACTGCTTGCCACCAACCTGCTCATAAAACCTGCTGTCACCAGTGATTTCTGCATATTTCCCATGCTGCAAGCACATCCTCATACAGGTGAGCTTAACCCACCTCCTGAGAAAGAAATAAGCACCCAATAGTTTTCAGAACTGTATGGAAAAAATCTAGTATGATATGTAACATTCAAGTCAGAATCAACATCAAATTCTCTGATTTCAATGCCAAAAAAGAGTAGAATTTAAATCTAGTGGTATTTCTCATAAGTTCCGGTTTTGTATTTTTGGATCCTCCTTTATGTTTCAGTGTTCTATTTCAAAGAGTAATGACCCAGCCTGCAGAAAGTCAAATGAATGCATCAAGCGTGAAGGCGGAGACAGTGGGAAGCGTGTGGGGGAGTGTGGGACGAGCAGAATGGACAGGAAAGGCAGGAGGGAACTGAGTGGCGCCAGAGCTTTCCCTGCTGCTGTGCTCGCTGCGGGAGGAAGCCCTGGCTGAGACCGTGGATTCTGAAGGAGACTGTGGGGTCCAGATCCCAGACCTGCCCCCTAAGGGAAGCTCCCCAACCTCTCTGATGATGATGGTGACGGTGGCACCTGCTCCACTGGGCTGTGAGGACAGCTGGGTTAACATCTGCAAGGCTTTGGAACCTGTGCTGGCACACAGAAAGCACTAAGGGTCTGCTCAGTGTGCTCCCTGAGCCGGAAGCAGCCTCTTTGTAGAATTTCAGTGCCCCTGGCCATTGTCTAGTAACTTGTGAATTGTTCAACCTGCATTCCAAGGGGCAAAGCAAGAGTAGGAGGGACAGAGCAGCCTGTCCACCCTATGGCCACCAGCCAGATGGGCGTGCCGTGCACATCTGTGGCAGCAAGCTGGAGAGTCATTCCACGACTGGCGGCATCTGAAGCAGGACTGATTTTTCTATGTCTGTGAGGAGTGACCTTGGTAATTTCATGGGTATTGCATTAAATTTGTAGATTACTTTTGGGAGGATGGCCATTTTGATGATATTTATTCTGCCTATGCAAGAGCATGGTAGATTTTTCCATCTTCTAAGGTCTTCATCGATTTCTTTTTTCAGATTTTTGTAATTTTCCTTATAGAGGTCTTTTACCTCTTTGGTTAGGTTTATCCCTAAGTATTTTATTTTTGGGGGTGCTATTGTGAGTGGAACTGTTTTCTGGATTTCTTTTTCAGTGGTTTTATGGTTGACATACAGGAAAGCTTCTGATTTTTGAAGATTGATTTTGTATCCAGACACTTTGCTGAATTTGTTGATCAGTTCTATAAGTTTTTTGGCTGATTTTGTTGGGTCTTCTAGGTATAGTATCATGTCATTTGCAAAGAGGGATAGTTTTAGTTCTTCTTTCCCTATTTTTACCCCTTTGATTTCCTTCTCTTGCCTTATTGCTCTGGCTAGAGTCTCAAGTACTATGTTGAACAGAAGAGGTGATAATGGACATCCTTGTCTTGTTCCTGTTTTTAGTGGGAACTCTTGCAGTTTTTCTCCATTTAATAGGATATTGGCTGTAGGCCTATTGTATATTGCCTCTATGATTTTGAGGCATGTTCCTTCTATTCCGATCCTCTGCAGTGCTTTTAGCATGAATGGGTGTTGGATCTTGTCAAATGCTTTTTCAGCATCAATTGTGATGATCATGTGATTGTTGTCTTTGAGTCTGTTTATGTGGTGTATTACATGGATTGTTTCTCATATGTTGAACCAGGCTTGCATCCCTGGGATGAACCCGACTTGGTCATGGTGTATAATTTTCTTGATGTGGTTTTGAATGTGCATTGCTAGTATTTTGTTTAGCAGTTTTGCATCTAGGTTCATCAGTGATATAGGCCTATAGTTTTCCTTTCTTGAGTTGTATTTATTTGGCTTTGGTATTAATGTGATGTTGGCTTCATAAAAAAGTGTTTGAGAGGGTCCCGTTTTTTTCTATTTCACGGAATAGTTTGAGGAGTATTGGGATTAGATATTCCATAAATGTTTTATAAAATTCACTTGGAAAACCATCTGGCCCTGGGCTTTTGTTTGATGGTAAACTATTGCTGTTTCTATTTCTTTGATTGTTATTGGTCAGTTTAAGTTTTCTATATATTCTTGACTCAATTTAGAAAGGTTGTATGTATCTAAAAAATTGTCAATTTCTTCCAGATTTTTTATTTTGTTGGAGTATAGTTTTTCAAAATAGTTTCTGATGATCCTCTGTATTTCTGCACTGTCAGTGGTAATATCACCTTTTTCATATCTTATTTTGGTAATCTGAATTGATTCTCTCTTTCTTTTGGTTAGGCTAGCCAATGGTTTATCTATCTTGTTTATTTTTTCAAGAAACCAGCTTTTGGTTTTGTTGATTTTCTGTATTTTTTTTATTCTCTATTTCATTAATTTCTGCTCTGATTTTCATAATTTCCTGTCTTCTACTGGTTTGGGGGTTAGACTGTTCTTATTTTTCAAGGGCTTTGAGCTGGATTGTTCCTTTTACGAGTAAAAAATGACCTGCTTTGTCTCTTTTGATGAGTTTAGGCTTGAAATCTAATTTGTCTGATATAATAGTTGCTACTCCTGCTTGTCCTTGAGTTCCATTAGCATGGATTACCTTACTCCAGCCCTTCACCTTTAGTTTGTGGGAATCTTTGCTTATAAGTGTGTTTCTTGCAGGCAGCACATAGATGGATTCTGGGTTTTAATCCATTTTGCCACCTTGTGCCTTTTTATTGGGGAGTTGAGACCATTTATATTCAGTGTGATTATTGAGAAATGATTTTTAATTCCTAACATTTTGAGTTTTGACTTCTGTTTGTGGTAGTGTTTGTTCTTCTTTGCTTAGTTGTTTGCTTCCTGGAAATTATTGTTTCTCCGGTTCTGACGTTTACTTGTTAGTTAGAGTATTTTCTCTAGTGCTGGTTTGGAAGACATAAATGCTTTCAGTTTCTGTTTGTCATGGAAGGTTTTTATATCCCCGTCAATTTTGAGAGTTTTGTTGGGTATGAGAATCTTGGATGCAAGTTATTTTCTTTCAGAGTTTGGAATATGTTACTCCAGCCCTTCCTGGCTTTCATGACTTGGTTTGGGAGGTCTGGAGTGATTCTAATTGGTTTGCCTCTAAATATCACTTGGCCTTTTACTTTTGTTGCCTTTAGAATTCTTTCCATTAGCCTCTACGTTAGTCAGCTTGATTATTATGTGGCGTGGTGAACCTCTTCTTTGGTCTTGTCTAGAGGGGTTCTATATGTTTCCTGTACCTGTGTGTCAACTTCTCTTTCTATGTTTGGAAAATGCTCCGATATTACTTCTTTGAAAAGGTTGTTTATTCCATTAGTTTCAACTTCTAATCCCTCTTCTATGCCTATTATTCTTAGGTTAGCTCTTCTAAAATTGGCCCAGATCTCATCGATGTCAGATTCATAACGTCGAATTTTTTTTTCTAGATTATGTATAGTGGATTCATTTTTGGAATGGTCATCTTCTAGGAGTGATATTCTGTTTTCCATGTGGTCTAATCTACTGTTTATAGTTTGTATTAATGCCTTCACTTCTATTACTGCATCTTTCACATCCTTCACTTCCCTCAAGGCTTCTCTACGATTCCTGCTCAGGGTGTCAGATTATTTGTTTATTTGTTCCTTTATTTCTTTCCAGCTCTCTCTGCATTCTTTCTGGAAGTTTTGTATCATTTCTAGTATTAAAGATCTGAATTGTTCTTCAGGTAATCTCTGCCATTCAATGTTGTTGAGTTCTGTTATTGTGGGGTTGTGTTGATTCATTGTTTCTTTGGTATTTTTCTTTCCCATGGTTTCCTTGTTCTTAAATTTATAACTTTGCTGCTCTTGCACACTTTCTCTGAATTTATAGGTTTCTTATTTTTATTTTCTCTCTGTGAATGGTATCTTGTACTGAGTTGCAATTACTCTGGTACTTCTGCCCGCTCTATTGGTGTCTTTGGTGGGTTTCAGGTGTTGACTTCTAGGGTCTAGCAAATGCTAACAAAGCAACCAATCCTCTGAACAAACAGATAAATCGAAGCAATGCAAAGTGAAAACAGAGTAAAAGCGAAACAAAACAAAACAAAAAACCCAGAAAACAAAAAACAACAGCAAGAAACAAAATAAAAATCCCCGCAAGTTTGTAAGAACAGACCTGATTTGACCTCTGCAGATCTTTTGGGTAGATCCCTGCTGCTGTGGTCAGCAGACAAAATGGCAGCTGACAAGATGGTGGCTGCTACTACCGTGCATGTGACGGCTCACCCGTTCTCCCTGGTCTGCTCTCTGGGTTCCGACCAACTGCCCCTGTTGCTTTACTCACTTTTCTGCTGCTTTGCTTCTCTTTCCTTCCATCAAGAAGCTGCTCCTGTGGCAGTTTTGATTCAAGCTCTGCAGTGCAGTTGGTCTCTGCGCCGGGTCTTTAGGGAGAGGTGAGCTGGGATGGCCCTGCGCAGGCTTACGCGGGTCGTACCACACGTTCCGGTCACTGTTGAAGGTGCCTCGATATGCCGCCTGGTTAGCATGTGGAGTTCAGGGGTCTCTCACTCTACCTCTGGTCGCTGGGAATGCAGAAGGTCATTATATATTTCTTTGTCAGTAGACCCCACGCTGGGGGCTGGCTCAATGGCGGTCGCCACTCAGCAGCATGGCGCCGCAGCGGCACAGACGGGCTTCTTTGCTCTCCCTGGTCGGCCTTCCGGATTCTAATCAGCTGTATTTCAGTTTTCGTAGTGTTGTTCACCTTTTTGTTGCTTTTTTTCTTCGTCAAGAAGCTGTCTCTATGGCTTTGAATTGAGCTCACAGCACCTATTGAGAAGTGTCTCACTCCGACACCATCTTCACGGAAGTCTTTCCCAACTCCCCCAGTCCTATTTTTTATTCTTTATTTTGAAACAGGGTCTCACTAAGTTGGGGAGGGCCTCACTAAGTAGCTGAGGCTGGCTGTGAATCTGGGTCCTCCGGTTTCAGCCTCCAGCTCATGCCCTGGGTAGGGCTTCACCCTCTGCCCCGCAGCTCAGCCAGCCGCTGTCCAGGGAGCAGCACAAGTTCCATCTGGTCGCCGCTTGCTCCACCCTCTGTTTATCACCTGAACAAGGCTCTCAACTCTGAAGTCAGTTTCCCCTTCTGGGCCACTCCCCTCTGCCACTCGAATCTCCTCTGCGTGGGGCCCACCACGAGGCATCCAGCTCAGGTCAGGCCTGCGCTGGGGCAGCTCCGCAGGGAAGACAGGCTGTGGGCAGCAGGAAAGGAGGACGTGCCTGCTGACCGTGACACAGGCAAGAAACAGCCCAGATGGGCCGCTGTGGAGGCTCAGGGGACAAGTGTGGAGACAGAGACAGAGGATGGATGAGGAAAACAGGGCATCAATGAATTAGAAATTACTATTTTAATGTGGGAAAACTCAGGAAACATTCTAGGTAACTATTACAAGGAGAGAAAGAAAACTAAACATAACAAACCAATTAATCAAACAACACAAGTAAGGCTTGGTCCACAGCGGACACAGACTAAAATGGGACAATTTCCCATGAACTGGGATGGCGAGGAGCTAGCTCTGGAGAGGGGCTGGGGCAGGGCCTTTTCCCCTGGCTGCTATGGCTGACCAGCACGTCACTGGGATTTGGGCCCTGTGCCGGGGGTGGGGGGGTCACAAAGACTGAGGGCAGGAGGTCATCTTGGGCCTCCTTTCCGGTTTTGGTCACTTGATTCCGTGTCAGCATAGACTAGCCGGAAGGCATGAGGACACAAAGAGCATGTTGAGGGCACGACCTCTAGTCTACCCATCCTTGTATCCCCAACGCCTCTGCAGCAGAGTGAGTGCGTCTGAACAGAACTGAGCCAATGGCTGTAGGAGAAAGCCCGGGTTTTCAAGACTTCCAACCATGCTGAGAAGAATCCTCTACCCGGGTCTTACTTACCATCAACTGGGATGTGGGTTCATCTAACTTCCCGACTTGATTGAAAGGAATGATGCAAGATCTCTCTGAAGTCCATTTCTATGATATTCAGTGTTTCTAAGCCCTACCACCTTTTGTTCCTAACAAAAATGACAGCAGGGTGTAGTGGTACACTCCTGTAATCCTAGTACTTGAGAGGCCAAGACAGGAGGATCACAGGTTCGAGGCCAGCTTCAGCAACTTAGCAAGGTCCTCAGTAACTTAGTGAGATTCTGTTTCAAAATAAAAAAGAAGGAAGAACAGGGGTGAAGCTCAGAGGAAGAATGCCCCTGGGTTCATTTCCCAGTAACACCTCCCCCCCACCAAAAAAAAGATCTATAGCAGTGTGGCACAGCCTGCTCTCTCAGAAGTAGAATGCCCCTGGGTTCAATCCCCAATACCACAGAGAGATAGAGAGAAAGAAAGAAAGAAAAAAAGAAAGAAAGGGAGGAAGGGAGAGTGAGAAGAACAGATGATTCAAAGAGGGACTTCAAAGTAACATGTTAAAGAAAACAGAGAAACCAATGAGCAAAACAGATGATAATATGGGGAATTCCAACATAGGAATATCTTTTTTAAAATTTATTTTTGTGGTACTGGATTGAACACAGGGGCCTTCTACCTCTGAGCTATATTCTCAGCCCTATTTCATTAATTTTACTTTGAAACAGGGTCTTGCCAGCCTCAAGTCTGTGATCTTACTGTCTCATCCTCCCAAGTACTGGGATTACAGGAGTGTACTACCATTTCCAGCTAGGAATCTCTTTTTAAAAACCAAGTAGAAAACTGGGTGTGATGGCACATGCTTGTAATCCCAGTACTTGGGAGGCTGAGACCGAAGGATCTGGGTTCATGGCCAGCCTCAGCTACTTAAGTGAGGCTCTCTGGAGCTTAGTGAGGCCCTATTTCAAAATAAAAAATATAAAAATAGGGCTGGGGATGTAGCTCAGAGGTAGAATGATCCTGGGTTCCATCCCCAGTACCGCAAAAAAATAAAACAAAACAAACAAAAAACAAGTAGAAGCTGGTTCGAGGCCAGCCTCAGCAACTTAGCAAGACTCCCTATAATTTAGTGAGATCCTGTTTCAAATTAAAATATAAAATAGGACTAGGCATGCAGCTCAGAGGCATAATGTCCCTGGGTTTAATCCCCAGTACTACAAAACAAACAAACAACAAGTAGATATGAGAAAACAAGAATACAGTATCTGGAGCCCACTGAATGAGTTTTTTAAAAGTCTGAGGAAAAGAGATTAGTGAAGGAGGTAGGATTAGTGAACTGAAGAGACCTCAATAGAAAAAAAAAAAAAAGAATGAAAACATCAGAAAAGAGTTTAAAAAACATGAAAGAGACAAATGTTTATACATGTAATTGCAGCCCCACATGGAAAGATGAGAGAGAATGGAGCAAACACAATATTCAAAGAGACGGTGGCCAAGAATTTAGAAAACTGATGAAAGACAGAAACCGAGACTCAAGGAGCTCAGAGTATCCCAAATGAGAATAAATATAAGAGAAACCACACCTATACACATCATAGTCAAGTGACTGAAAGCCAGACACAAAGAGTCTTGTGTATTTAATCATCAGTCCATTACTTGATGTGCCGAATAATGTAATAATACACTCCAAAATACAATTCTTAAGTACTTCTTTTAAAAATCCCCTCACGAGGCCAGGGGTATAGCTTAGTGCAGAATGCTTGCCTAGCATGCACAGGGCTCTGGTTTGGTCCCTAGCACTGCAAATAGTAAGTCCCTCGATGAGAACATGTTATTGCACATTTACTCTCTGCTTCTTTAACTTGTGACATGCTGTAAGTCCCTTCATCTGGAGCCAGGACCTGGCCGAGTTCTTGTACTTGCAACGTGAACCCATCAGAGCCCACGGGAGCAGGCTCTCGGGAGGCTGGCACCCCTGGGTTGCCTGCCAGCCAATGACTATGTTCTCACCCCCTCTTCATGAGCTGCCGCAAAGCCTTCAGCTGCACAACAGCCCTCGACTTTGACTTAGTGCACGCTCGATCACAAAGCCAAGTGTCAAGTACCAAACCAAGGCCAGAAGTGCCAACCACAAACACGCCTGCACCTGACTTTGAGATCGTTATTAACATGCAAAAGCAAATTTTAAAAATTTCTGAGTCTGTGGGGACCTGAGACTATGTGGAAGGACTGCTTTCCATCTTCCCCAGGTGGAGGCGGCTCAGAGCACCCCGGAGAATAAGAACAGCTTTGGAGACAGAGTACTTGGAAACCTGCTCTCCATGCCTGCTAGCTGGTGACTTATCTGTGAGCTGTAGATATCACCTGCCCTGGAGGAGCAAAGCACCTGGCAAGTCCCAGACATGCTGCAGGTGCTCCTGCAGGGTTACTTCCCACTCTAACCTTGATAATTTGGACTCAGGCTCTAACCCAGATAATTTGGCCTCTGGCTATTTGTCCAAAGTCTACTGAGAAGTAGGTGTGGCTTTGTCCAACCCTCCAGGAATGGAAGGGAATTGCGTTCCAACAGGAGGCTGAGAGGGAGACAATACAGGGCTTGTGCTCCCACGCCCTGCCAGCCAAGCCCAGGATACGATATCCTTGCCCCAGGAACCTGCCAGGAAACTCCTAAGCAAATATATTCTATGTATGTGATCTTGTTTTTCTTAGTTCTACTTATTAATGTTCACAATAAATTCTAGATTGTCTTGAGTAAAAAGAAGGATAAAGCATCTTTGATGGTGAGTCTAGGGGGAGACAAGAGGAGCTGGGAGGGAAAACTCAGGTAGCGCCAACTGTATACAGTTCCTGCCTAGTGAGTTGAAAACCACTCACTTGCTGGTTCTTGGAGATTTTCTTATTTTAAACAAAGCTATCAGCCCCTTATAAAAGGCAGAGGCTGACAGAAAGGGAGAAGTGCCGTGAACATAATAAGGCAGGAGACTTGTTCATTAGCCAGGTGTGGTGGTGCACACTTGTAATCCCAGCATTTGGGAGGCTGAGACCAGAGGATCCGGGTTCACGACCAACCTCAGCTACCTAGTGAGGCATTCCGCAACTTAGTGAGACCCTGTTTCAAAATAAAAAATAGGTCTGGGAGTATAGCTCGGAGGTAGAATGCCCCTGGGTTCCATCCCCAGTACCACAAAAAAAAAAAAAAAAAAAAAGAAAGAAAGAAAGAAAGAAAGAAAATACTTAGAACTCAAAGCCAGTAAGCAAAGAATTCTGCTCCTGGATGCTTCTGGGGAAGGGTCTCCTGATGTGACTCAAGCTGTCTGCCGAAGTGCTGACGGTTTTGCTCCGTTGTTTGTTATTCAAGTACAAGTCTCACTAGAGACCATGAGACAGGTGGCGAGGCCCCCCAAGTTGACAGTACTATCATCCAAAATTCCTCTGGACAAACGGACCAGTCCTCATGAAGACCTCAGCATTCTTCAGCATTGCCTTGGGTCTGTGTTCTCTGAAGCAGACATGAGCCAAGGGTCCAGCTCCCTGCGGGGCACTCAGGAGCACAACTGCACGCACAAGATCCTGCAATTCTATCCCTACATCTGTATCCACACAACCGAAAGCAGGGCCTCAAAGAGATGCTTGGATACTACTGTTCATAGCTGTGTTCATTATTCACAATAACCAAAAGGTAGAAACAACCCAGTGTCTGGCAACAGATGAATGGATAGACAAAACTCAATTGCTTCTCCTTGACTTGCTGAAAAGATGAAAAGTACCTCAGAATAAATGTCAAGGTTAGAATGCCACCATTTCTACACTGAAAATGACACACCAGCAATGGGGGGGAGGGTCCTGCCTCCAGAGGATAGGAACAGGGCAAGAGTTGAACAGGCATGTCACGGGAGAGAAGACCTGAACAAAAGGGAGTGGATGAGAAGGCACTGCAACTTGTCAGTCACCAGGAAAGCGCCAAGCCAAGCCCACAGAGACGCTACTGCATGCTCACCAAAGGCCAAAGTGAACGAGACAGTACCAAGTACACAAGCAGACACAGCTTTTACCCGCTCCCGCCATGGCCATGAGCAGACACCGCCATTTTGGTATCTATTGAAGTTGAACATAGGCACACCTCATGACCCAAAAAGCACAGGAGATGCATCCTGTTGTTCCCCAAGAGATAAGCACAAGCATGGAAGCTCAGGAGCCCATCATCAGCCAATCAGAATACATGGGTAGAGCTAGGCACCAGCAGCATCACAGGTCTCCCGGTGACGCCAACATCCAGCAAACCCTGAGAGCCACTAGACAAGTCTCTGCCCTCCCATGTGACAGTGGGACTTACAGGCCCTTCTCCCAAGCCTGGAAGTCGCCTCTCACCCCTGAAGCCCCACTTTAAATGCCGTCTGCTTTCCTCCCAGTTCGTTACTCCCAGGATAGAAGCGGGCAGCATGATCAAGGAGAAAAATGGGCCAGATTCTGGATTTCATCCTAAGAGCAATGGGGAGCCACTAAAAAATTTTAATATGGTACTTCTTCTGTCACTTGCCTCCGCCTGTTTTTCATAGAAACAATTGGTTAATTGTGTTTAGCACATTTTGAGTGATTACTATGGGCGAGGCAAAGTTCTCAGCACTGTGTTAACTCACTTAACCTCCAAGACCACCCTGAGAGATACAGCTTGCTTCTGAGAGGTCTTGCACACGTGCCCAAGATGCACAGCTTGTGAGTGGTAGATTTAGGGGTCAATCAGACCATTTGGCTCTAAACCACCACACCACAAGGCCTCCTGTTCTATCACTTTCACTCAATCATCCAACGTGAATGACCACCCTGCACACACTGAGTAATGACGCTGGATCTCCCTTTAGCTCTCTGAAGAGACCTCAATTTAGGTTACAGATGGATATTTAAGACATGGGATTTTGTGTGTGTGTGTGGTCCTGGGATTAAACCCAGGGGTATCTACATCTGAGATACACCCCCAGCCCTATTTTATTTTTTAATTTTGAAACAGGGTCTTACTAAGTTGCAAGAGCCTCACTTAGCTGCTAAGGCTGGCCATAAACCTGTGATCCTGTCTCAGTCTCCCAAATACTGGGATTACAGGCATGTATCACCATGTTGGGCTCTACCCCTTTTTTTGAAACAGGGGTCTTGCTAAGTTACTGCATGCTGGCCAAGTCCTTTTTATTTTTTTATTTTGAGATGGAATCTCCCTAAATTGCCAAGGCTGGCCTTGAACTTGTGATCCTCCTACCTCAGCCTCCTCAACTGCTTAGATTACAGGCATGCTTCACTGCACCTGGCCAAGGTAGACCATTATTATACTTGCTTTATTAGTGGGTAAAGTGAAGCACGGAGTAGTCCAGTGTCTTGCCTAAGATGGCACACCTAGTGGACTGTCCGTTCCTACGCCATGCTGGTGTAGGAATGCTTTTGTCACAGGGATTATCACATTCACCCAGTATTGACCTCTCCAACTCACTCTGCCTATGAGCAACGCTGCTCTTCTGCCATCTGCTGGCATCTGTGGGCATGACACCTCACACAGCCACACTCCTGAGGAGCGGGGTTAGGGTGGCATGTACTTAGGACTAGAGGATCACAGCAAAAGTAAACGGAAATTGTCCTCATCCATTCTGATAACTCAAGGTAGTATTCCAGCAACACTGGCATTTAACAGGGGGACCAAATGGCACTCTTTTCTTTGTGGTTCTGGATATTAAACCCTGGGGACTTCTACTTCTGAGCTATATCCCTAGCTCTGTGTGTGTGTGTGTGTGTGTGTGTGTGTGTGTGTGTGTGTGTGTGAGAGACAGACAGACAGACAGACAGACAGACAGACAGACAGAGAGACACTAGGGATTGAACCCAGGGGCATTCTACCTTCGAGCTATACCTCCAGTTTGATTTTATTTTTTATTTTGAAACAGAGTCTCACTAGGTTAATGAGAGTTTCACTAGTTGCTGAGGCTGTCCACAAACCTGTGATCCTCCTGTCTCAGTCCCCCAAGTACTAGGATTATAGGAGTGTGCCACCATGCCCAGCTTATTTGTTTTGTTTTGTTTTCAAACAGGTTCTCACTAAGTTGCTGAAAGTCTCACCAAGTTGTTGAGGCTGGTCTCGAACCTGCGATCCTCCTGTTTCACCCTCTCAAATATTGGGATTCCAGGCATGCATCATCATGCCTGGCTCTAAGTGGCACTTTCATTCAAAATCCTTTATATTGAACGTGGACTGCAGGACATTTCATTAACTCAACAAATATTTATTGAGCCTCTACTATGGAGATAAGCATTGCCTCAGGCTTGTTCCCAGGCCCACGGATCCAAAGGAAGAGGAACGAAATGTCTCCTGCCCTCCAGGACCTTACAGAATGCACATGAGGGGCACCACGGGAACATGCACGCTGATAAGAACGGCTTCACAGGGCAAGCGTAGGAACAGCACAAGAGCAAAGTCCTAGAATACAGAACAGGGGCACCCGGCCATCCCAAGAGGGACTCAGGGAGGGTGGCTGGCAGGAGGGATGGGACACTTCATGGTGGAAATAGGCCCTTACTATTCCCACATGAGGCTAGGTAACCACCTCAGGGGGCATGCTGGGAGAGGCTCAGGAAGAGAGATGCAGCATAAATCAGTTGTTCTGGAGCGGTGAACACGCAGGCAGATATGTCTGGAAACACGTGTCCGCTGAGCTGAGAGCTTTTCTCTGGGAACACTTGGCTGCTTCAGCTAAGGTACCTGATCACCTTTAGGGCTTTGCTGCCTGCCCTACTGAAGGTTCTGTGGGCACTTGGAGCATGCTCTGCTGTTGTTGGGATGTTCTCTAATCATCAACTAGGTCTGCTGGTGATGCGGTTTAGCCCTAAATTCTTGTGGATTTTCTGTTCAGTCCTATCAAGTACTGAGAGGGGTGTTGAAGTACCAACTGCAGATCTGTTTCTCCTCTGGGTTCTGTCATTTTTACTCCATGTGCTTTGAAGCTCTGTGGTTCGGTCCAGTGCCTTATCATTATCTTTATCATCTCCCATCCCTGGTCATTTTCTTTGCTCCGAAGCCAACTTTTATCTACTTACATCACCACTTGAGGTTTTTAAAAGTTCACATCAGAATGCCGTATTTTTTCATCCTTTGTCTTTCACCCACCTACAGCACTAAAGTGATTTCCTTGTAGACTGCATTATATTTGGTCACTAAAACTCCATTCTGACAATCTTTGTTTAATCTCTTTAGACCATTACATGTACAGTATTCTTTTTTTTTTTTTTTTTTTTTGCGGTACTGGGGATTGAACTCAGGGGCATTCTACCTCCGAGCTCCACCCCTAGCCCTTTTTTTTATTCTTTATTTTGAAACAGGGTCTCACTAAGTTGTGGAGTGCCTCACTAGGTAGCTGAGGCTGGCCGCGAACCTGGATCCTCCAGTCTCAGCCTCCCAAATGCTGGGATTACAAACGTGCGCCACCACGCCCGGCTACTGTATTCTTTAATATCAGGATTTAGGTCTGTGATTTTGTTTTCTTTTTACCCTCTATTTTTTGTCTGGTTTTCCATTTTGTGCCTTCCTATGGGATATTTGAACATTTAATAATGTTTCATTTTTGCTTTATCTATAGTGTTTTTAGTGTATATGTGTGTGTGTGTGTGTGTGTGTGTGTGGTACTGGGAATTGACTCAGGGGCATTCTACCTCCGAGCTATTCCCCCAGCCCTATTTTTTTTTTTTGGCGGTACTGGGGATTGAACTCAGGGGCATTCTACCTCCGAGCTATACCCCCAGCCCCATTTTTTATTCTTTATTTTGAAACCGAGTCTCACTAAGTTGCGGAGTGCCTCACTAGGTAGCTGAGGCTGGCCGCGAACCTGGATCCTCCGGTCTCAGCCTCCCGAATGCTGGGATTACAAGCGTGCGC